>JNCO01002946.1:0-17777 GCA_000785685.1 Uromyces viciae-fabae
CTTTTCTTTTCTTTTCTTTTTTCTTTTCTTTTTCTTTTTCTTTTTCATCCCCTTTTTCTCTTTTCTTTTTCTTTTTTCTTTTCTTTTTTCTTTTTTCTTTTTTTTTTTTTCATTTTTCATTTTTCATTTTTCTTTTTTCATTTTTCTTTTTTCTTTTTTCTTTATTGTTCTTTCTTTTTTTTCTTTTTTCTTTATTGTTCTTTCTTTTTTTTCTCCTCTTTTCTTTTTGCTTTTCTTTTCTTTTCTCTTTTCTTTTCTTTTTTCTTTTTTCTTTTTTCTTTATTGTTCTTTCTTTTTTTTCTTTTTTCTTTTCTTTATTCTTTTTATTCTTTTCTCTTTTCTTTTTGCTTTTCTTTTCTTTTCTCTTTTCTTTTCTTTTTTCTTTTTTCTTTTTTCTTTATTGTTCTTTCTTTTTTTTCTTTTTTCTTTTTTTTCTTTTTTCTTTTTTTTCTTTTTTCTTTTCTTTTCTTTTTTCTTTTCTTTTCTTTTCTTTTCTTTTCTTTTCTTTTCTTTTTTCTTTTCTTTTTTCTTTTCTTTTCTTTTCTTTTCTTTTTTCTTTTCTTTTCTTTTCTTTTCTTTTTTCTTTTCTTTTCGTTTCTTTTCTTTTTTCTTTTCTTTTCTTTCCTTTTCTTTTTTCTTTTCTTTTCTTTTTTCTTTTCTTTTATTTTTTCTTTTCTTTTCTTTTCTCTTTTCTTTTCTTTTTTCTTTTTTCTTTTCTTTTTTCTTTTCTTTTTTCTTTTCTTTTTTCTTTTTTCTTTTTTTTTTTTTGTTTATTGTTATTTCTTTTTTCTCTTTTTTCTTTTTTCTTTTTTCTTTTTCTTTTTTTCTTTTTTCTTTTTTATTTTTTATTTTATTTTATTTTTTTTGCAGATACGACACGGCCGATGTCGTATACAACATTTACACGATAGGGTATCGTGGTTTTAGCGCCCCCCTTAGTATTTTTATTCAATTATGAATGAGGATACTCCAAATCTAAAGTATCACTCCAATTTCATTCTCACTTCCTAAATTTATTTGTTGGACATTTTTCACTTCAACTCTCATCAAGGTACTCACCTCAAAGCCCATCAACTAACTCAGACAAAGCGAAGCACAGCTCAAAGTATCTGGTAGATAAATTCTGATTCAACACAGCCATTTCATGTTAATCAAGCTAATTTTTATTATTATCTTTAAAACCAGATGCTATCAGTCTTCTGAAAGTCTTGTCACAAGTTACTAAAACTTGAAAATTCATTTTCTAATTCAACAAGTAAGACTCTCTAGTTCAAAACTAAAAAAGATAAAAACAATCCATCTAATCTTTTTCAATAGTTTATTTGCCATCTTGATCTCCTATGTTCCTCAAAGCCAAATAAGAAAAAGATAAAATATATATCTCTCACCTGTTGGTTGTTTTTCAAATGTTTCTTCCAATTCATCTTTCTTTGTTATTTTTTTTTCTAAACTAAAAATGTTTGTTATTGAAATGAAAAAGTCTGGTCTTAGGCCGTAGTCTAAAAATTATCAAAGACTGGCCTAAATATTTTGAAAGGGTTCATAATCCAGCTGATAAATGTCATAAAAAGGAAAAGTACTGGGCAGAACATCCAGAACTTTTCCCAGGACCTAAACAAAAGAAGGAATCTCATTATTTTAGCTTTTTCATGAAGAACAAATGTTTTCCACCAACGTAGACCACATAATCTTAGACAGTGGTTGCTCTATGCATATGTTTCAATTGCCAGATATCTTTCACCCTCTTAATGATGAAAAGAAAGGAATTACTAATACCGGAAATCGAGGAGCCAGTGTCCAAATCAAGGGTCAGGGAGTAGCTCATTTAAGTAAATCAAGTGGCATCTTGCTTAAGGATTCACATTATGTACCCAAAGCAAATGTTAACTTGATCTCACTTGTATCCTTATTGAATCAAGGCATGAACTTAATAACAACTCCTTCAAAGAACAAACACACTTGATTTCAACTCAAACTTGGCCAATCAACAGTTCTTTGCGGTAAAATAAATATTGAAAAATCTGTTAAATTTCTATCACTTTGAAAATTATTTAGTCAATTTTCCAGGGGTCTTAAAATTAAAATTAGGGGTTTAGCAACGTAGACATTGAAAAATCTGTTAAATTTCTATCACTTTGAAAACTATTTAGTCAATTTTCCAGGGGTCTTAAAATTAAAATTAGGGGTTTAGCAACGTAGACTTAGAAAATTTTCTCACACTTAAAATTTTTTTTCATCTTCTATTTCTGATACAATCATAAGAAGGTCTTTGTGAACTGGAAAGAAGAATTTGGTATTTATTCATTTCAAATCACTCAACATTCTAATTCACAGCATATTAATCTTATTTATTTTTAATCAGTCTCCTCCAGATTTTTATCATTCTTATATTCAGACTTAAAGATTAGAATTATAATCAAACACATCAGCTTTGGTATTTTATTTTATTTTTATTCTTATTTTATTTTTATTTTTATTTATTTCATTTCATTTTTATTATACTCACCTCTAAAATGTTTTTATTATTATTAGTCTCACTGATCAATCAGCAAAATCAATTCTTCAACTCAGTCTAGTTCTTTATTTTATTCTTGGATCTTGTCCTTAAAGGTAGAACACTACTCTTATTTATTTCTTATCTTGTTTCTTGTTTTTCTTTATTTTATATTTTCTTTATTTGTTTCTTATTTTTCTTATTTTGCTGAAAATCTTCTAGTAGCTGACTCAAAGTTTCAAGATTGCTCCAAAACTCATCATGAAATGAACTACTTAACTGAGAATGACCTACAAGAAATCCACAAGACTTGAATTCTCGCAAGTATTGAGTTTATGATAAAAACTCTTGCACAAGTAGAAGTGGATCAAAATCTTATAAAAAACTTTAATTTCAAAACTTGCAATTAGAGCAAAATTACACAAAGCTCATTCAAAAACTAATCTGAACCTGCAAAGCAACCGATGGACAGAGTCCATTTGGACCTAATAGGTCTTTTATCCCCTACATCTAAGGACGGACACAGATTCTCTCTAACATTAGTTGATCACTTTACAGGGTTAATAGGAGCCTTTCGATTAAAAAACAAATATTAAGCATCAAAAACTATTGAGTTTGTTATTGAGCAAGAATACAAGAAGAAAGGCTACTATCTAATTGAAGTATGCTCCGATGGGGGGGGGGATTCAATAACAAATCTCTCTTGTCATATCTTTCAGAAAAAAATATCCGCCAAATCATCTCCAAGCCTTATAATCTTCAACACAACAGTCATGCAGAGGATGCTAATCGGACTCTTTGTGAGTTGGATTGATTGGTCTTTGTTGAAACTAAGATTCCTAAGAAATTTTGGAATGAAGTTATCCCAACATGCACTCTTGCCTTAAATCAAATTCCACACAAGAGGGGTGGAGAAACTCCTGACAAGCAATTTCATGGCAAAAACCTTCCCTCAAATTACCTTCCTCCTATTGGAGCATTGCTATTGTCAAATTACCTTCCTCCTATTGGAGCATTGCTATTGTGGTTGGATGAAAATCCAAAGAAAAAATCTAAATTTGACATTAAAGGCTCTGAAGGAATTTTGGTAGGATACAATCCTCATTTTTTATCATATTGAATCTCAACAGCAAATGGGAAAATCATCTCCTGCAAGAATGTACTATTTGAAAAATCAGAAGTAGCAAACAAGTGGTTACAGGATCTTTTTCCTGAGGAACTAGAATTCCAAACCAATTCAAAATCTACCACCAAAAAGTCCAAAATTGAAAATTTCAGCCAAAATTTGGACCTTAGAAGTAATCGCAATTGATTCTGATGATGACTCACCATCAATTCAAATTGAAGAAGATGAGTTCTCTGATTCAGAAAAACTAGACAATGAAGATGCAAATCAAGATTTTTAAGAAACCTTACTCCCATCAGTTAGTCCATAACCGCCACAAACTGAATCCCGCTTGCTGCAAGAACAAGTCACAGCAATAAAGCCTTTCATGAAAATTCTCCCAGAAGCTATCATGAATCAAAAAAACATTCAGAGTCAGATAAATTGAATGTGCCCATTCAAAAAGAGCGGGCTACAATTGAGGAATTTGGGGTCTGTGAGGATTACACAGGCAAAGAAATCATCCCTAATTTACTCAACACCACTGGGGTGTTCCGTGTGAAAACCAGTACTCATGGCAAACTCCCCATCTCCAAAGCACACCTGTGTTCTAAGAGGTACAATCAAAAGCAGAGGGTCAATTACTGTGAAACTTATTCCCCCACTGGAAAACCAGAATAACTGTGAGCACTACTCACATACACATTTGAAAAATCTCACCCAATCCTTCAGTTTGACGTCAAGGGTGCTTTCCTTTACTCTCCAATACAGGAGGATATTTATATTAAGGTTCCTAAAGGAAGCAATAAGAGCTTCTCCATTCTCAAGCTGAAGAAGTCGCTCTACGGTCTGAAGCAGGCCCCATTGACCTGGTACTCTTGCCTCATCAGTTGGATAGGCTCACAATGATACTCTGAATCACTGTGCGACCCCTGTCTATACCTGGGCAATGATGGAATCTCTGCTATTTTTTTCATGTTGACAATTTAGTGGCTGTAGGTGATTGCAAAAACTTCAAGACAAGTTTCTTAACAAAATTCAAGAATTCCTCCGCTCATCTTCCAAATACTCTTCTCAGAAAAAAGGTGGAAGTTTGCAATGGTTTCTATCATCTTTTGCTTCCAAATAACATCAGAAAAGGGCTTTAGGATCTAGATCTACTCAAAGAAAAACCTGTCTCTACACCTTGCACACCTGGAATTCATCTTCTCCCTGCAACAAATAAAGAAAATCTTTGATTTTTAATTGAGAGGGCTCATCGTCGGAGTTTACTGAAATTATATCAATTTCAATTGATGGTGATGATTCAGATTGAGTTTGAGCAGGTTTGCCTTTTAAATTTTATTTGTTGATGAATTCAATTCTGTTGGGAAACAGTTCTTTTAACAACTTTGTTTCATGGACGGAGTTATTGAAGATGTCGTTTTTGAAAGAGATAATTATTCCTTGGGGAGTTAAGATATGGTAGGATAGTAAATCTGGGATTTAACCAATGCGCATCTCGTATTCTCCTTTTGAGTCAAATTTTGATTTCCTTGAGGGAGATTTGTTCAGCCAGGAGAGAGATGCACCAATGGGATGAAGAAAGTTGGTGGGTAATTTCTTGTTGTGAAACATTTCATATTTTGATCAAGGTATTTGATTCAAAGAAAAAGCACAAGTTTGAATAACTTCATGCCACAGGCTCTTTGGTATTTTGATTGGATGAAAAACAGATTGAGAAGACTCACATAGGGTCCTGTTTTCTCTTTATGCCCGTCCATTTTGCTGTGGATGGTACAGCTCACTGATCAGTTGTTGAATATTCTTTTTCTCAAAGAATTTGTTGAGTGTTTTGTTATTGAATTCACCGCCTCCATTGGAAAACACCTGAATTGGATAGTATCCCATTTTGCAATACTCTTGCTCAATGACGAACTGAATGTTCTGATCTGCATCAGATTTTGCTTTGAGCTGAAAAGCTCCTATCATTCTGGTGAAATTATTGACTAGAGTGAGTGAGAAATGGTGGCCACTCTTCGAGATGGGAGATAGTGGAAAAATGAGATCTAAGTGTATTTGATCCATGGGCCATTTTGTGGGTGATGAGGTAGCTTTAAATGAGTTCCAAGTGATTTTACTCATGTTGCAGTTTTTGCAACTGAAATCCCTTATAAGTTTACTGTCAAGTGGAGTTTCACCAAGAGTCTTCATCATCCAATTGATACTTGCATTTTCAAGCAATTGAAAAAGTTTGTGAAGATTGTTGTTGTTCAGATAATTAGCTGAATGATGCTTATTCTGAGTTCCTCTTTCCCCAGTGCTGACAACAAGTAGGTTTTTTATTATTTTTCCGCATAAGACAGTGGAGGATTCAGATTATAGTTCAAAGGTGTTTGGACCAATGTTGGGAACAACTGTCAATAAAACCATTCCTTGATTTAGCAAAGCGCCCAACAATATGAGGTTTATGTTTGCCTCTGGGACAAAATTTGAGTCTTGGAGAGTAAGAATAGACGAATTAAGCGCTAATTGTACTAGTACTGTTTTAGATTTTAAAACACCTTACCATGTTTATTACGGGATGGAACCTTGATTGAATCATCTTTGAAATTTTGGGTGTGAAGTAGTTGTTTACAAAGAAAAACAGTTTAGAAAGTCAAAATTGGATTCTACAGGAATGAAAGGGGTGTTATTAGGGTATCAGGAAGGACATAAAAATTATTGAGTTTGGATAATTAAGAATAAAAGTATTGTGTTTACGAAAAATGTTTCTTTCAAAGAAAATTGCTTTCCAGGTATATCGCTAACAGAGTCCTCTCAAAATAGTTCTACAGTTGATGTTGGTGATATACCTATTTTCAATTTAATCTTTGATGAAGGAAGCAACAATGATACACATTATTTGAATTTAGAACAATCTGAGGAAGAAAGTCATGATTCTGCCATAGATTATACTATTTATCAAACATCAGTTTCTCATCCGGCTGTTGAGGAAAATGAGCTTGTGAATCTTCAGTTACCATTAACTGAAGACAACGAGCATTGGAATCTTCAAGAACCTTGAACTGTTCAGCAACAAACTTCTCAAAAGAAAGATCATACCTTGGTTCTAAAAGATTTTGGGCAACTAAATTCATTTTATTACTTTAGTTACAACGACAACATGCACATTTAAGAAACATAGTAGTGCTAAAGCTATAAAAAATGAAAGGTTGTTTTACCTAAAAGCAGATCAAAAGCTGCTACTTTTAGTAACTTAAGAGAGCTTAGTTGTCTGAGGTATTGGACTATATTCTGATGAATAGAGGAAATAATGATTTCTATTCACATGAATCAGTTCATGAGTCCTTTGCATCATTCTTTGATGTCCAAATGTCTTACTTTGTTTTTCTTTTTTTATCTGGCTGTGCTTGTAGCTTTCAGCTTCGTAACTGCCTAGATATGATGATAAAAATGCTAATGCATTTATCATTCCAAAGCGCAGTTAGTTTGAGTCTGCTCTCTAAGTTCAGTAACTTCTAGTTTAGCAACTTACGAGACTGGGAGATGAATACCGTGACATATTTTCTAATCCCTGCTCGTAACGTTTTTGCTTTGACCTGACTGGTAAACTGTGGTTGGACCACAGGTCAGCTCTTCATCTTATTTCGTGAGTAATAGCAGAAAGTGTCTTACCGTTATGGGGACTTTCTGTTATTCTGTCTTGCAAGGCTTTGTTGTTGTTCAAGTGGTACTGGGTTAGATTTCTGCTAGAGAATAAAGTATTCATTAGCTTCAAGCTCATTCTTTTCCAGTCCTCTTTCCCGTACCTTGTCTGTGACATCTGGCCTTTGGATCTACCTTCAACACGTGGTTCGGCTGGAGCATCTATGCATTAGACAACGTAGAGTTTGGATAAGCATTGTGCCTTATTTATTATGCGTGCTTTTCTTGGTTTGCTTACCAATCTTAGCCGCTTTGTCTACCCGCAGAATGTTCTTAGAATCATGCTTTGGTTCTACAGATCTGATAATCTTACAGGTTCCTCATTATTCTGTGGCTCCTCGTGATATTTCTGCTGATCATCAAGAATCTGATATACTACCGTCTACATTACGGTGTAAGACGGCAAATCTCATTACCTCAGAACCAAATCCCGACAATCCAATAACTTATGAACAAGCTATAAATGATCCTCAGAGTTTTCAATGGGTGGAAGAAATTGATTCTGAATTAGGTAACATGGAAAGACATCATGTGTGCTTGGTCTCAAAATTGTCACCTCAATGCAAACCAATTGGGTGTAAATGGATATTTAAGAAAAAATTTGATGCCAATGGATGTATCAACAAGTATAAAGAAAGGCTTGTTGTTCAAGGATTCTTGCAAAAGGAAGGGATTGATTATAATGAAACTTTCTCACCAACAGGTTGACTGGCAACACTTAGACTGATGCTTGCTATTGCCGCAAAACAAGACTTTGCATTACATCAGATGGATTTCAAATGTGCATTTTTAAAAGGAACAACAGATGTTGACATTTTCATCAAAGTACCAGAAGGTGTTAAAATAGATTTGAATCCAGGGGAAGCACTCAAATTGAATTAATCATTGTACGGATTGAAACAAAGTCCACAAATGTGGCATCAAACTTGAGTACAATTTTTTAATACAATAGGTTTTGTTTCATCACCAGTTGACCCTTGTCTTTTTCTTAATTCTGTTGCGGGTAGTCAAGCTTTTATATTTATACATGTTGATGATTTAATTATAGGAGGTTTGAATATAGATTGGATAAAAAAAGAGCTTAGTAATAGATTTGAAATGTCATATTTGGGCGAATGTTCTTTCATTTTGGGAATGCAGGTTGAATGTGACCTCTCACAACATACAATCAGTCTAATTCAAGATCAATATATAGTGAACTTGCTGAACAAATACAATTTGCAAGATTGCAGATCAGTTGTGACTCCACTTACTCCAGGTATCAATTCACAAACCTTTGATCTAGAAGATGAATTTTCCAACCAAAATGATTTTAGAAGATCCGTCGGTTTACTCAATTACTTAGTGCAATTCACACATCCCAATTTATCTTTCTTTTGATCATTTTTATCCCAATATCTTTTAAAACTGACAAAGAAAGCAGTAGACAGTTTCTTTCATGTCTTAAAATATTTGAAGGGCACTGTGAATTGTGATTTGGTTTTAGGACTCAGTGATTTTCAACTGACTGCGTTTGCAGATGCAGACTATGCTGCTTCAAAAGATTGGCGATTGTTTTCTGGCTCTTTGGTCAATTTGCTAGGACCAATTGGATGGAGCACTTCAAAGCAGGCTGTGGTGGGACTATTGACATCGGAGGCGGGGCATAGGGCTTTAACAGAGGCAGGGCAGGATATTTTATGGATCTCGAGTGTCTTAAAGGATGTAGGTTTCTTAATTAACCATCAATTATAAATGTCTTTAATTTTTTGTGATAATCAGATGGCAATAGCTTTAGTTGAAAATCCTATGTACCAACACAGAACGAGGCATGTTGATGTCAGATTATTCTGGATTTGTTCTCATCTCAATATCAATTTCAATATCAAATACATCAAAACCGGCAGTAATTTAGCGAATTTCTTAACCAAATTGGTTCCAGGTACTAATTTGTCATTATGTATGACTAGTTTAAAATTTGAAAGATTAGATAACAAGGGGGGATGTGATGATGAATTATGAGCAGGACAGTAGAAGAATTGGTGGTTGATCGGTACCTGACACGATGGTCAGGCCAATAATGAAAGTGATGTCATAGGAAGGGCACAGCGATTAAACTTGGGGGTTTACATCAGTTAACAGCAGGATATAAAAGAGGATATTTGAGCCCAGTGTAGTTCTTTTCTTTCTCATATGATTCTTACCTATCGTTATCATTTTAGATAATTTCTTTTATCCTCAATCGTCTCATTCTATTCTTGTTCACTCACTTTAGTGTGTGTTCTCTCAGTTGTAAGTATTTTGTCTGAGTCATCATGTTTGTTTTATCTAATCATGAAATCTTATATATGATTCTTACCTATTGTTATCATTTTAGATAATTTCTTTTATCCTCAATTGTCTCATTATATTCTTGTTTGTCAAAATGATAAAATTAATCCTTGCAAAAGCAAGAGAAAAATTGCATTGCTTGATAGAAGTAAGCAAATTTTTAATATTATATTTTTCATAATAATTATTGAAATAATAATAAATTAAAAATAATTATTAAAAATAAAAATAAAAAACAATTAACTAAAATTTATTTCTAAATTGAAATTGCCTCTTTAAAAGTAACAGATAATGAAAATACTGCTAAAATAATAAAGAGAGATTTAAAGCAAAGAATTAAAATTTAATTGTAAGAAAAATTTTAATTCTTAAAGATATTATTTATTTTTAAAAATAAAATAAATGTGAAAATAAAAATAATAATTATTAAAAATAATCATTTTAATTAATTTATAAAAAAAATAATAATAAACTGACATAAAAATTTAAATCATGAAATCGTCATGATTGCCTCTTATTTTATCTTTAATGCAGATCTTTTAAAAATACGTCATGATTGATCCAATAATTATTCGATGATTTACAATGATCATGAATCATTGTAAATCATATATTTTTCACTTTAGAATCATTACGAAAAAAATGATCATATGATTTTTGTTTATTTTAAAATCTTCTTTTATGATCTTTTGATTTCTTTTCTTTAAACAAAAAATTATTAATCATCTATAAGAGTTAACTATTCAAAATAAAATTAATTAACCTTATATTATAAAATATTAATCTTACTGAAAATTTATTAATCTTATTAAAAATTTATCTTAAAATATAATAAAATATTATATCATAATATTTTATTTTAATTTTATTTTAATTATTATTCATTTAAAAATTCTATATTTAAAAATCAATCTAACTTATAATTTAAGCTCATTCTTATCATTTGATTTTCACCTTTTTAGGTAAAATAAATTCTTTATTAAAAAGATCTTTTAGTGTGTGTTCTCTCAGGTATAATTTCTTTTATCCTCAATTGTCTTGTTCTATTCTCTTTCACTCACTTTAGTATGTGTTCTCTCAGGGTTTGCCTATTTCATATTATTATCATCATTAAGTTTTTGAATTAAATAAGAAATAAAAAAAAATTACTTTTTGTTGGTTTGGTTTTGAGTGAGAAAAGAAAATGTATTGTTTTAAAAACAAAAAAAAGTTGTGGGAAAAAACCATGGGTATGTGATTTGTATCAAAATTTCATGCCCAAGCCATAAGCAATATGCTTATCAATGTGAAAATTTGGAGTCTACTGGGTGAAAGTAGCTAAAATTAAATTGGGAAAAACAAGAAAGAAAAATCTCCCATTATAATTCAGGATAATGGCAGCTATAAAAGACAGGGTGTTTGGAGAGTGGAAATAAAAATATCCAAAAAGAACCACCCACCATCTTTCAACCCTGTTGTTCATCCATTTTATTGCCATATCCCCACCAATAAATTAGCTCTTTTGATGAAAATTACTGAAGCCAGTTTTTAGCCATTGAATATTGAAGAAAAATTGATGCAAGAGTTTGCTGCAGGGCCCTCAACTTTGAAATTCCCAAATATTATGTTAATCAACAAATACTCAATTAGGATGATCACATCAATTATTTATGTCTTACTCATCCGTATTCAATCATGTTAGATCATTTTGGCACCAAAACTATTATCTTAGAGTGCAAATTTGTGGGATCAATGGAACAAAATGATATTTTTGTGTGAGGTTTTATTTCTTTTAAGTGCAAAAAAGAAATATATACGTAGAATATTCAAAAATTTCAGCAGAGTTTGTGATCCCCAAGTTTCTGTCACGGACAAAGAGCAAGCTTTGATTAATTTAATTGACATGGTATTCCCAACATCAGCAATCATCTCCTGTGAAACCAATGATTTTGAGCTTGAGATTTGAATCAGTAAAAAAAAAATGACCAAGCAATCCTAGAGAACCAGAGAATTTTATTCAGAAGAATCTATGATTTTTCTGGAGAATTGAGATAAAGGGTTGGTATCTGTATAGGGGAATTTAATCTTCATCTAAGTTAAAACATGTCTTGAAATTCTTCTAAAAGCAATAAACTTTGCCAGATGGCTTGAGTAAATTAAGGGGGGAATACATGATTATCTGAAATTCAATATAAATACAAGGGGAAGAGGAAGAAAAGAACTAAAGATAATGTAAAATATTTTTTAATTGAATATACTGTGAAGTGCTAATACATTTTATGAAATCAACTACTTGGGAAATAATAAATACTGTCTCATTAGGCCCCCACACATAAAAAATACAGTATATTTAAAGATAATGTGGAATGATTGGAGATGATCTGAACATACATGCCACAAAATATGTGTTATCAAAGATACATAGACCCATTAATTATTTTAATTCATAATGGGAAGTTATTTATGATAGAATGGAAATAGCTAAATGGCAAAGTGCATTTCAGTGTTTGGTCTAGTTGGATCAACAAATTCATGTACAACACATTTGCTGAAAACAAGTGTTTCAAGAGCAGAAATGATTGCAAAAGAAATGAGCCGTTGCATACCTAAATGGCAAAGCGGTATCTCCACCATTTATTCTCTGTGCGTATTGTACCGGTGTTTAGGAAGAAAGAATAGAAGGGAAATTTGTTTTGGGTGTATTTATTGTGTAAGCTTTTAATTACGAGGTTCCAACACTCGATGCTTGAAAACGATATGAGCTGTGTGAACGACGGGAAAAGTTCTGAACCACAGGCTCCTCATCAGCACACATGCCTTTTATATGTACAGGCTGTTTCATAGACACTGTGCTTACAACGATTCTGCTGTTTCATCACAGAGGCCTTGATGGCTCATTCCATGGTATTGGTACCCAAAAGGTTGGGTCCTTTATTATCCCCTTGAGTCTCGCTTGCTGTAGCGGTAAAGGGGGTAATTGAAGATTAGTTTGTCTTCCTCTAAACAGGGTAATGATTTTCACATTGTTCCCTTTCTGGTCAAAAAGTCTTACATTTATTAATAATCTCACAGCCGCCCTTGCTCTGAGCAACCTGCGGAGAAGCAAACGATTGGCCAATGTTGGCCATGACTTGAGCAATACTTCTCTGATTAACCGGCTTGGTAAGGGTATCAGCGATGTTGCTGGCGCTAGGGACATAGGACAACTTAATGGAATGATTGATGATAAGCTGGCGAACATGGTGCAACCTAATGTCCATATGCTTTGTCCTGAAGCCGTTCTGGCTGATTTGACTCAAGGCCAGATCGATGGCTCCTCTGTTGTCTACAAAAATCTCTTTCGGGTGCACGACTGTTTGAGGTGTGATCTCGCCAATTAAGTTGCGTAGCCAACTGACTTCCTTTCCGCAATTAGAAAGAGCTTTGTATTCCGCTTCAGTGGACGACAACAAGATTGTAGTCTGCTTACAAGACATCCAGGAGATGATCGTGTTGTTCATCATGATGATGAAACCAGTGTGAGACCATCTGGTGTCTGGGCAGTTAGCCCAATCGGCATCCACAAATGCACGGAAATATTCAATGTTTGAGCGCTGAAAGGAAAGACCCTGGTTGATTGTACCATGCAGGTATCAAAATACCTGCTGATTGTACCATGCAGGTATCGAAATACCTGCACAGCCGACTGGTAGTGACTCATGCCGGGTGCCTCGAGAAACTGAGAGAGTTTGCTTACGGCAAACGCTATTTCAGGACGTGTTAGTACACTTAAGTAGTTGAGTGATCCTATCAATGCCCGATAGTTCACGTTCAAGTCTAAGAACCTTTGACAATCCAGTTCCGTCGCAGCTTTGAGGTGAACTTGTGGATTGAGCGGGCATGACGCTGTTGGAAAAGTGTCAAACTGGAACTCCAAAAGTTTTCTTTCTATATACTGAGATTGATTGACCGCTATTCCATTCTCGTATCTCTCAATCTTCATCCCCAAAATGAAATTTGCCTCGCCTGAATACTTGATTTTGAATTCCTTTGAGATTTCTTGGGTGAAGGTTTCTGGAGCTCTCGAAGTAAAGATAATGTCATCAACATGGATGAATAACCATAAAGGGTTGCAACCATCCCTCCAGAACACACATGGATCGGCTACGGTTGCTTTGAATTGAATGGATAACAGAAAGGTACTTAGCCTTTTGTACCAAGCCAACAATGATTGTTTAAGGCCATATATTGCCTTTTTAAGTTCAAGAACCACGTTATGGCCGTTTGGAAAGCCCGTTGGCGGAAGCATAAACACTTTATCTTCAAGTTGGAAAGTGAGAAAGGTGCTACGCACGTCAAGTTGATGGATGCATAAGTTGTTATTTACTGCATGATCTAGTAGAAGTCTTAAGGAGGCCGGCCTTCCAGTCGGAGCATACCACATGTCAAAGTTAAGACCGTGAGTTTGTCGAAACCCTTGGGCGCATATACGAGCCTTGTATTCTATCACCTCGTTTTTCGAGCCCAATTTCTTTTTGTAGGCCCAGGTGGAGGGTATTGAGTGAACAGCTTCCCCCCTTGGCCGCTCAATCCACACATCATGCAGGACCATGTTGTCTATTTCGCGGGCTTCAGCTGCTCTCCATTGGTGAGCTTCCACACTATTCACTGCTTTTTTATGGCTTTTTGGCTCGACTACTTGCATGTTGAAGGAGTGAGCGCTCCTCCTCGTGAACGTCAGGATATTGTTGGGGTCAATTTCCCCTTTGATAAGTGTAGGATGCCGGGGTCCGATTATGGTGATCCTTCAAGGTGGATTGTCGACGCCATGCACCCCTTCCTCTAAGGCAGCATCTGAAGCAACCTCAGCGTTGTCAGAAACGCTCAACTCGGCAAGGTCATCTGAGTTGTTGATGGTCTCGTTCGCATGAGAGTTGTCTTGCGGGTCAATGGCAGATACAATCTCACCTTCCTCTGCAAATGGTAAACAAGCTGAGTTCAAGAAATCAGGCAGTGGCTGATGAGAAAACTCATCTAGACTAGGCCTTAATGCTTTCAACGTCGGAAAAAAAGATTCATCAAAGTAGGCGTGCTTCGCCTCTATGACCTTCTTGTCGTCCAGCTTCACAATTTTGTAAGCGGAGTAATCGTTACTGTAACCAATAAGCACCCTGTCCCACGCAATTTTATCAAATTTGGTTTCCCTGACTTGTTTCGGCTTCACAACCCATGCCTTGCAACCGAAAGGTCTAAAGAAGTCAAAGTTGGGCTTTTTTCCAAACAACTTCTCAATCGGACTAATTTTGTCCTTGTGTAGCGAGGGAAAACAATTGGTTGTAGCCGCTGCTGTCTTCACGGCCTCACCCCACCATTCCTTTCAAAGGCCCGATTGAATCATTAAGCATTGCGCCATGTTTATAATAGTTTTGTTGGCACGTTCAGCAAAGCCGTTATGCTCTGGGGTGTATGGTGGCGACACATTGTGTTGAATGCCACTGTTTTTGAGATATTGAGATAAGGTGTTGTTGCAGAATTCACCCCCCCGTCCGTTATCAGTTTCTTTAGGTGTTGACCTGTTTGTTTCTCAAAGAAAACCTTGAAGTCAATGATAGATTGAGTAGCTTCAGATTTGGCCTTTAATATGGTGACACTAATATATCCCGTGTGTTGATCAAGAAGAGTGAGAAAATATCTAGCTCCTCCATTTGTTGATGGAGGAACTGGTCCAACTAAGTCGCCGTGCACTACTTCCAGCGGATGGTTAGTGGGATTGAAATGGCTTCCAAATCGATTTCTGGCGATCTTGCCAGTCATACATGCCAAGCACGTTGATGTTTTATTGCTTCCAATCAGCGGGATCAAAGATTTGATGCGGGCAGGGCTGGCATGCCCTAAGCGGTTGTGCCACAAGTCCGCCAATGATGATGTGGTGGACTGCAGGGCTGAAGTGGAGAAAGCAAATGGCTTCGGGATCGGTCCTATGAAAGTTGCAATTTGATAAATGTTATTTGTCATGTTGCACCTGAAGTTGATTGCTTTGTTGATGATTACATCACAGAAGTCCTGGCCAACCTCCATTGATACAGAAACTTTGGATAATCTTCCCATAGATATTAAACATCGAGTCAAGCCTGGTA
The DNA here is from genome assembly GCA_000785685.1 of Uromyces viciae-fabae. Taxonomy (NCBI): domain Eukaryota; kingdom Fungi; phylum Basidiomycota; class Pucciniomycetes; order Pucciniales; family Pucciniaceae; genus Uromyces; species Uromyces viciae-fabae. Next base: position 15,692 of record JNCO01002946.1, read on the forward strand.
CAAAAAGCGAGTCTGGTAGGTGCAGTACCTTTCCGGAGCTCTGGATGATTTCCGCAGTCCCTTGTTTTGTTGCGATAAGTTGATCGTGACTCTTTCCAGTGCTGATTGGAATGTGAACGTCAATAGTTTTTAAGAAGAAAGATTCACTGTTGAACATATGATGTGATGCCCCTGAGTCAAGAACAGGCTGACTACAGGAGGCATTCATGTTGAAAGCAACTACCGTGTAAGACGCAAATGATGGCCGAATGTACTGGTTGTTGCTATCATCGTTGCCAGAAGGATGAGCAGCCGTGCTGTAACTATTAACACCAGGTGCAGGAGCAGTGGTGTTGCGGTTGTTCCCTCCGGCTATAAACCTTGGGTTATTTTGGATCGGTCTTAGCTCTGGGTGTAAAGCCCAGCATTTTGACTCTGGGTGAGTCTGTTCAGGGTTGTGTCTACCGTCTTTGCAGCCTCTAGGCGGTCTTTATCTGTTTGTTGATAAGTTAAGAGCGGTGACGTTCTTTTCTTTGTTATTGCTTTTGTGAAATGATTTGTCATAACACGCTAGATCACGGATTCTTTCTATCAATAAATCAGGGTCATTGAGTAGTTCTTTGTTTGAAGCCAAGCTGTTGGCAATACTGACACGTTTGCTAGCTAGCTTGCCTATGATAGAGCCACATACTCCTTGCTTTGGTTGCTCGAAACCTATTGCATTGAAGTAGGCTAAACAGGACTCGACTTGTTCCAAGAACACGTTCATATCTCCATTGTATTTGATGTTCTCCCATCTGGTGGTTGCCCTGCTGATTGAATGGGCTGTCAACTTTGCGTATATGGATTGAATGCGACTCCAAATGAGGAAACCGTTTGACATATTCTCCCTTCTGACAATCTGTGTGTGTACTTTGTCATTTATTTGAGAAGTAATAGCAAACGCCGCATCTGCCAACAATTTCAACGTTCTAGCTGATGCCTCAGCTCTGAAAAGTTTGAGCGGCTAAGACAAAATATTATCATTTTAGCAATCGTTGTACAATATAGCCAAAGCACAAGTATTGGAAGAACAATGAAGACAAAACAAATCAATGACAAAAAGAATGAAAAATCTCATACCTAAGACAAAGTGGTATGCTGCCTTGGGTTTGATTGAGAATAGAAAGAAAAATTGACAAAGTGTGAATTTGATTTTTAAGGAAAGTTACGAAAATGTAGTATCTCGGTTAAGGTTGTATGAGATTAGCATGTGAAAAGTAAAGAAGAGATTTGGAAGTGAGATGTTCTGATGATAATGCAATGGAGCAGAAAAATGATAACGATGTGAAGAAGTTTGTAGATGAAGAAATTGATTAACGAAGCTGATGAAATGAGAATATAGATCCAAACAACAATATTAGCTTGTAGATGGCTTTGGTCTCATTCTTATACTATCCGTGCTGAGGTAAGATTGTCTCTAACTCACGGTCATCATTCTGTGATGGTACGATGCACAGCCTACATGTCAGTAGGCTGGTTTTAATTCTTCATCCGGTTGCAGCCATGACCTGGTCTGCCACGGTGGTAAGATCATCTCCTGTGTCATCGTTGTCTGAACAACGGTAAAGGTGGTAAAGATTAATTTTTGCTTTTTCTTCATTTTATTCTCTGTCCTTTTATGTAAAAAGTCATAAGAGAGAATGTCATAGCTTACGATTGATCATCTCTACACTTATATCTTGACAAGCTCGTGTGTCGATTGAGGTAACGTTCCACAGTGTCGTGAAAAAGTGTGAAGAAAAAAGAAAAAAGAAAAAAGAAAAAAAGAGATAAAAAATAATATGATAAAAATTATTATAAAATAAAAATTCAAACAAGTAAATATCACAATAAAGAAAGAATCACATAAATAAATAATATAAGATATGGAAAGATTTTGGAAAAACAATAAACTTGCAGAAATAGATAGGTAGAAAATAAATAAGAGGAAGAAAATAGCAAACACGGATAAGGAAATTAAAATAGGTAGAAAATAAATAAGAGGAAGAAAATAGCAAACACGGATAAGGAAATTAAAATAGGTAGAAAATAAAAAAACATTGAGGATAAAACATGTTAATATAAA
>KN361654.1:555-17769 GCA_000785685.1 Uromyces viciae-fabae
AGAATTACAAATCAAAATAAATCATCAAACTCAGATGATTTTGCTACGCCATCTTATGCTAATTGTGCTTCAGAAATTTTAGAAGGAACAAGATTTATTCTTGACTCTGGAGCTAGTCATCATATATTTAATTCATTAGAATATTTTCAATATACTCAAAATATTAACATTAAAATAATGACAGGAAATAAAAATTCTATTTTAAATGCTTTAAAAATTGGAAATGTTATTTTAAAATTTAAAGAAGGGACATTTTTAGAATTAAACAATGTACTATATTGTCCAGAAGCATCTAGAAACTTAATTTCTTTTAGTAAAATAATAAATAAAAGTGCTAATATAATTAGAAATAATAATAACTGTAAAATTAAAATAGATGATATAGTTTTAAATTGCGATCTTTCTAATAAAATTTTTGAATTAGTAGACGATATTAAACCTTTTCAGTTACATTTATATTATCATAATATTAAAAATAATGTATCTGATTTTGAATTATGGCATAAAAGACTTGGTCATGCAGGTTCTTCAAGATTAAAAATTTTAATTCCTTCTTTAGATTTAACAAAAACATCATCATGTGACGCTTGTTCAAAAGGAAAAATAACTAGAAAACCTTTTAAAAATCATTTTAATAAAGCTAATCATCCATTAGAAATTATACATGGAGATTTAATAGGCCCTATAATACCTTCTACAAACGCTAGCAAGAGTTATATTTTAAAATTAATTGACCAATATACAGGGTATATCAATACTTCTTTATTGAAAAATAAATCTGATACTATTAACAATTTCATAAATTTTAAAAATTTCTTTGAAAAAAAAACGAATTTTACTATTAAAAAATTTATATCAGATGGAGGGGGAGAATTTTGTAGCAATAATTTCAAAGAATATTTTAATACTGAAGGTATACAACATAATATATCACCCCCTTATACGCCGCAAAATAATGGCTATGCAGAAAGAGCAAATAAAACTATTTTAAATATGACGAGGTGCATGTTACAACAAGCTAATCTATCTCAAGAGTGGTGGGGAGAAGCAGTAAAAACTGCAACTGCAACTACTAATTGCTTACCGTCAATTTATAACAATAGAAGATCATCTATTGATTTAATGTTGAATTTTACTATTAAAAAATTTATATCAGATGGAGGGGGAGAATTTTGTAGCAATAATTTCAAAGAATATTTCAATACTGAAGAGATACAACATAATATATCACCCCCTCATACGCTGCAAAATAATGGCTATGCAGAAAGAGCAAATAAAACTATTTTAAATATGACGAGGTGCATGTTACAACAAGCTAATCTATCTCAAGAGTGGTGGGGAGAAGCAGTAAAAACTGCAACTGCAACTACTAATTGCTTACCGTCAATTTATAACAATAGAAGATCATCTATTGATTTAATGTTTAAATTCAAACCGGATCCAATATTTTTCAAACCTTTTGGATGCCGAGCATGGTACTGAAGGTATACTACATAATATATCACCCCCTTATACGCCGCAAAATAATGGCTACGCAGAAAGAGCATATAAAAATATTTAAAATATGACGAGGTGCATGTTACAACAAGCTAATTTATCTCAAGAGTGGTGGGGAGAAGCAGTAAAAACTGCAACTGCAACTACTAATTGCTTACCGTCAATTTATAACAATAGAAGATCATCTATTGATTTAATGTTTAAATTCAAACCGGATCCAATATTTTTCAAACCTTTTGGATGCCGAGCATGGGTAGTAAAACCTGATCAACTTCGTCAACAAAAATTCGATGCAATTAGTTGGGAAGGAATTTTTATTGGATATTCGAATGACTTTTCTACTTACCGAATAGTCCGAATTAATGATAAACAAATATTTTTAACTAAACATGTTTATTTTGAGGAAACATGTTTTCCTTTTCTAAAACCTTTAAATCAAAGTTTTAATTCTATGAACAATGATAAATTTCCAGAATTTGATGAATTAGAAGCTCCATTACCTTTTATAGAAGTTGATTTACCTATAGAAGAAGAAGCAAAAGAACATTATCAAGAACATAAAGAAATAAAAGACATTAATCTTAAAATTGACAAATCAAACATTATCAATTCAACTAGAATTATAAAACCAATACTTTTATTTTCAGACGTACCAAAATCTCATAATCAAGCAATTAAAAGTGAAGAAGCAGATTTATGGAAAAAAGCTGAAGAAAAAGAAATACAAAATATGAAAAATTACGGAGTATGGATTGAAAGAGCAAGAAGAGATGATGATCAACCAATACCATCAGTCTGGGCGTACAGAAAGAAACCAGGAGAAAACAATGAAATCACTGAATTCAAAGCTAGAATCTGCGCTCAAGGTTTTAGACAAATTTACGGTATTCATTTTGATGTTAGCTATGCTCCAACCAGCAAACCTTCATCATTAAGACTATTATTATTATTTGCATTAAATAATAATCTTCAAATTCATCAATTAGATGTGAAAAGTGCATTTTTAACTGCTAATCTAGATGAAAAAGCTACCTTACTACCACCTCAAGGTTATGATTGCAAAGAAGGTACTATTTTTGAGCTTAAAAAGGCTATATACGGATTAAAACAATCCTCACTAGCATGGTATAAGCGTCTTAAAGTCTTATAAATTTCTTAATAACTATTGATTTTGAAGTATCAATTTCAGATCCTTGCGTATTTTGGAAAAATAAAGGAGAAAGAACACCTACTTGGATTTATACACATGTAGATGATATGATTATAATTAGTAAAAATCCACTTACCTTCAAATCAGAAATCGAGGGGGAATTGGCAATTAAATATTTAGGAGAAGTTCGATTTCTTCTTGGAATGAACATTTTTAGAAATGAAAATTTTATAACTTTAAATCAAAAAAAATATATTGATAGAAAAATAGAAGAATTCAAAATAGATAAAATCTCACCAGCAAAAACTCCAATGTTGTTAAATGATCAATTAGTTAAAGCAACGGATGAAGAAGAAGAATACTTTATAAATTCTAAACTAGATTACAGATCAATTGGGACCGGATATTTCATTTGTGGTATCTACTTTATCTCAATTTTTAAATAAACCTTCAATAAAACATTATAACGTCGCACTAAGGATTTTTGCTTATTTGAAAACAACAACAAATTTTAATTTTACATTAACAAGAACAAATGAAATTAATATGACAAGTTTTGTAGATGCGGACTGGGGAAATTGTCCAATTACAAGAAAATAAGTTACCGGATTCTTAGTTTTAGTCAATTATAATATTAGATCAAGGAAATCTTCTAAACAAAAAACGGTATCTTTATCTTCAACTGAAGCAGAATACCAAGCCTTAGCAGATTTATCAAGAGAATTAGTGTGGATACAAAATTTAAATAAAGAAATCAACTTATTTAATTTAAAATTACCAACAACTATTTATGAAGATAATAAAGGTGCATATGATTTGGCTATGAGTGATACAAGTCAAAATAATTTTAGAACAAAACATATGGACATCAAATTACATTTTATTAGTGATTTAATAAACAATAAATCAGTTAATGCAAAAATTATATCATCAATTAATAATCTTTCAGATCTCCTAACTAAATCATTAAATTCAATCAAATTAAAATCTATATTATCTAAAATTAAATTAATGGAAGCAGAAAAAATTGCTCTGATCATACCTGCCCAGAGCACGGGTGGATGTCAAAATATTTTTACAAAGAAAAGAAAAATTAATCACAAAGAAAATTGTGAGTTAAAATTTTTATAAATCTGCAAGAATTAAAATACGCAGAATAATTAATTAATAAATGATTTTAAATTATCTTAGGTTTGAACAAATCACCTAAAAAAATAATATAAATAATTTATCAATTGTTTTTACCACCAAAATAATAGGTGAAGATTTTTATTTAAAATCATTCTTATAAAATAAAATAAATAAAAATAATTATGATTTAAACTAATTATTTTTATTTTCTGAATTCTTTTTATCATATTGATTTAAAAATCAATTAAAAATACTCATTAAATTAAATTATTCTTACAATTTTTAATTTTACCATTTTCTTATTGAAAATGATGTAATGATAATAAAACATTAAAATTTACCATATTCGATCTTGATCATTTTAATCATGATCGAATATGATGTCATTTTTATTTTTTGCTAAAAATCATGATGTCATGATTTATTCACAGCTAGAAAACATTTTCATTTTCAATTTTTAATTTCTTCTATTTTTGATTCTTTCATATTAATAACCGAACATATTTTTTTTTATATAATTGAAAATCATTAATCATCAAAAGTTATCTTTAAAAATAATTAAAAATAATTATTTAATATTTATTCAAATCAAATTTATTTTATTAACAATTATATTAATCAACGTAATCATCATTAACTATTAATTAACTATTAAATTTTTATATTATCTTTAATCAACTTAAATCATCTTTTTGTTTTACCAATTAACTATTAATTAACTATTAATTAACTATTAAATTTTTATATTATCTTTAATCAACTTAAATCATCTTTTTTTTTTACCCTACCTTGTTTTTAGGTATTTTTATATTTCTTTATATATTTCTTTATTATTATTTTTACTTTATTAAAAAACACAAAAGTAATTTAATCTTTGTTTTTAGTTGCTAAAATTTAACAGCTTATGCTACACTTTACTGTAGCCTAGCACTTTCAGAAAGTAACATCACTAAGCTACAGATTCCAGGAGATCTTGGGAGTGTTAAATTTCTTTTGGGGCATCTAAGCTATGCTACGCTAAATTATTATTATTTTTTTCAGAAAAAAAAAGAAGGCTAGTTGCAAAAATAAAACCACTAAAAGCAGTGCTTTTTTAGCCTAGCTTAATAAGCTACACTATGCTATGCTACACACTACAAGTAGCGTAGCTGGCTCACCATTGATAGTTGCCTGTAGCTAAATTTATTTTTATTTGGATTTTTCTTTTTATTTAAAAAATAAAAAGTTGTAAATAACTTATTCTAAAACTATTATATTAAAAACTAATTAATATAAATTCTTTAGTAGCCAAATTTTTACAGTTTTTTTTTATGATCAACCTATCCTCCCAGCCAGGATAAGCTGTATTTTAACGTGATTTAAATCTTAAGACATATTTTGCATTTATGTTGAATCCCAGCACCAATCCTGTGGTGCCCCAAACCCATTTCAAGGCTCCAATTATCTGAAAAGTGTAATTTTAGTAGGTAATGACAAGGAAACCTGACCGGGTTATTTAATAAGTAGACTCCTTGGTCAATTTACATCTTTTGGAAAATGTGTGTGTCAGTAAAAATGATACCTTTCTAGGATCATATCTCCTGCCCAATATGTTCCACCAATGGGTAAACATTGTGCATGGGAAAAATAATCCAAGCCCAATAAACATCCCAATACTGGATTTTATTGGAATGGTTTCATAAACGGTGGATTGGTACTTTACTTAGTAACAGTAACATAGCAATAAGGTGACAATTTTGCCCCTATTACGGCATTAATTTCCCATCTTCTCATATTTTTCATTTTGTTACTTTACTGCTACTAAGCAACAACTTTCATTACATTATCTCTGTAATTCTTCAGTGATGCCCTTTTTTTTCTTCTTTCTTATTTTTTTTTTCATTTTTTTTCCAGTATGTGTACTCTAATATAAAAATAAATAACAAATAAATTTGTATTTTCAAAATAAATTGACTGAAAAAAATAGAAATAAACAATAATATAAGTAAATAAATAGAAAATATTTTGAATATAAAGAAATATCAGACAGCAAAGAAATATATATATATATACTACAAAAAAACTAGTGCAACTGGCTGCGCAAGTTTTTTTCTTTATTCCTGAGGCTTGAGGATAGAGAGTTGGTGAGAATTTAGAGCATGGTTGTTGAAAGAGGAGCTGGGGACAATTGGTTTAAAATAATTCATGCTCCAACTTGATGGGTTTTATTTCATCAAAAATTGAGCTAGATACTAAAAAGAGAGAAGTGTCACAAACATGTGACATAATAAAAAAACTCACAGAATCTCCTCAAAACTACATGAAAAAACTATGATTTCTATTGATGAAAATAGAACCAAAACTTTAAAGGAAAAGGAAAAATACAATAAGAATTATTTGATGACAAAAGATATCATTAAGATAGATTTTTTAACAGAATGAAAATAGGTCAAAGAATACCACAAATAGAATCGAAACTAGTTTCAATTTAGAGTGGACGGAATAGATATTTTGAAGAGTGAGAGAGTCACAATATTGAAAAACAAATAGACATAAAAAATAGAAAAGAATTAAAAAAGAAGATGGATCAATATAATTTTCAGGAAATGGATTTGGAAAAAGATATGATTGTACTGGTGATGATTTAGTTTGAGGTAGTTCTATCTCTGAGAGTAAGTGCAATATTGAAGAGTTGCTAAGCTGAGAGGATGCGGAAAAATGAGTCAAATTTGAAAAAATACTGGAGAGAAGATGTTCCTGTCTTTTCTCACCAAATTAGATCCTGTTTGATGGATAAAAGTGGACGCCTAGTTTGTGGTGATGATTTAGGAACTATTGAGAGCAACAAGAGATGAAGGAACAGAATGGAACAGAGTTTGATGAGAGGAACTAGGTTCCAATCTTGAATATTATCAAAAAGCTGCGGCTAGTCTGTTCTGGTACATTTGAGTTGCTGCGGCGGACAGCAAACTAGATTGACAATTTCAACACTACACGCAAGAAGAAAAGAAGTAAGTCACAACTACACATGACCTAACAGTAAAAACTGCGCTAAGCATCAAAACCAACCACTAAACATTTACTATGGACTATGCTAAGTAAATTACTCCACAACTACACATGGAGTAAAGTAAAAGAAAAATAAGTCACAACTAAACATAGCATATTTATAAAAAAAACTTTTAGATTATAAGCAACTACACACCAATGTAAGACTAAATGAAAATTTAATAGAAAAATGCCATTTTTATTTTATTATTTTATTGTAAAAGAGCAGAGAAAATTCAGGAGGATGTGAGTGGAAATGAATGACCAGAAAATCAAATTTTTTTTTGTTGAGATAGCCTATGTAAAGCGGGCAAGAAATAGAGAAAAAAATCATTGGCCCCCAGTAAATTCACGGCAATTTTTTTTTTTCAAAACACCACAATTTCCACGAAATTTCTGTGTTTTGGCCTAAAATTGGCAATTACACTGCATTTGCTGAGTTCTTTAGCCATTAGACGGCAATTGCCGTGTACATGTATTTTTTTTACACGGCAATTGCGGTGTAATGGCCAGAAACTTAAATAATTTAGGTTTTAGCCACCACACAGCAATCCCAATTGCCATGTGGTGGATAAAAAAAAAGGAAAAAAAAAGTGAATAAAAAATAAAGAAATGATAAAGAAAACATAAAGAAAAGAATAAAAACATAAGAATAAATATAAAGATAAAAAAAAAGATAAAAAGAAAGATAAAAAGAAAGATAAAAAGAAAGATAAAAAGAAAGATAAAAAGAAAGATAAAAGATAAAAAGAAAAAGAAAACAAAAAGAGAAAAAGAAAAAGAAGAAAGAGAAAAAGAAAGAGAAAAAGGAAAAGGAAAATAAAAAGAAGATAAAAATAAAAATGAAGATAAAAATGAAAATCAAAATGAAAATGAAAATGAAATTCAAAATGAAAATGAAAATGAAAATAAATAAAAAAAAGAAAATGAAAATGAAAAATGAAAAGAAAAAGGAAAAGGAAAAGACAAAATAGGAACAAAAATAAAAACAAAAACACAAAGAAAAACAAAAACAAAAACAAAAACAAAAACAAAAAAGAAAAAGAAAAATAAAAAGAAAAAGAAAAAATAAAGACAAAGACAAAGACAATAAGAAAAAGAAAAAGAAAATTTTCTTTTTCATTTTTTGTTTTTTTCATTTTCATTTTCTTCTTCATTTCTATTTTCTTCTTCTTTTCTTTTTCCTTTTTCTTTTTCTTTCTTTTTTTCTTTTTCTTTTTCTTTCTTCTTTTTCTTTTTCTTTTTTCTTTTTCTTTTTCTTTTTCTTTTTCTTTTTCTTTTTTCTTTTTCTTTTTTCTTTTTCTTTTTCTTTTTCTTTTTCTTTTTCTTTTCCTTTTTCTTTTTCTTTTGATTTTCCTTTTAAATTTCCTTTGTCTTTGTCTTTTTCTATTTCCGATTATCTTTCTTCTTTTCCTTTTCCTTCTTCTTTTCCTTTTCATTTTTTTTTGACTATCTGCAAGTCTTTTACTGATATTTAATGATTTACTCATACCTAAAAATGCTCATGAACTGGTTAATTTGAGGCATTCAATTTCAGGTAATGTCATTCAAAGAATATTTTGTGTAGTTAAACAGTTATTACCTGTTTTTGCCTATGGATATCATTATCCTTTAAAAATTCAGGTCAAAATAATTCTAGTTATGGTGTTCATTCACAATATCATCAGGAAGCATGACCCCACCAATGACGCATGTGGACTTTTGGATCATCCTGAGGCTCAAATTGTGACAATTCCTGGTCACCAACCTGCTCATTCACTCCACTCATCAGGCATCACTCAAATTGAATCCTTCAGGGCTGCTTCCAAGGGGGAAGAAATTGCCCAAGCCATGTGGGTAGATGATGTGGCGTATGTGAGACAAAGGCCACAGCACGGGAGGGATCAGACGGCTTGATCAATTCTTTATGGTTTATGATTTATATTTCCTCATTATAACCATTTGGAATTGTTTATCATGACCATTAGATTTTCTTATTATAAAATTATGCAGGAGATATATTTATTTCAATACTGCTGAATATATTAACTCACCATCACTCATGTGCATTGAGGTTTTATATTTTGTTTCATTTAATTCATGAGGATAAATAAATGGAATCAATTTAGTATTCTTATTGCAAGTATAAATAAAATGAATCAATTTATTGTTCTTATTGCAACTAATTGTGATTCTCCAATTTAAACATTTTTGATTCAATTTAATTGTTGGCCAGGATGCCATATTTATATAATATTCCTATATTTGTAAAAATGAAACAAATGTATGTGGAGAAGGAATAGCTAATATTTTCATTCCAGTTGCGTGTATGAGCAAGAGGCGAGAGGCTAGAAGTCAGATTACATGTATGTGCAAGAGGCTAGAGGCTAGAAGTCAGATTATGTGTATGAGAAAGAGGCTAAAGGCAGTAAGAGGATAGAGGATAGAGGCTAGAAGTCAAAAGATATGATTTCAGAAGACAGGAGAGATACATAGGAATCACGGCATGGCCATGCCGATTTTGACACCAAGCCAGGTGGCCCAAAGCAAGGGGGCTAACACCAGATAAATCTCTGCATCTTCATTTTTGCGGATTAGCTCAATTTCTTCAAATAGCTTGTTGCCAGCAAGCGCCAATTCATTGCGCTGAAATTGTTCTAACACAAAGACACAAGACAATTTAGTTGTCATAGTTTCCCCAATTGAACTAGTGAGCTGGTTGAGACACTCCAGAAAACAGTCAGTAGTGCACTGAGGAGTAGGCTTTTGCATTGCGTTAGCGGATGAGGATGAATCAACAAGGTTGTCAAACCCGTGGTAGATGGACAGGTGGAAGCAGGTACAGAAGCCAAAACAGATGAAGGGGCTGTCAAAATAATAAATAAATTTTTCTTAAAAGATCAAGAAACAACTCATCTCAAAAGAGTGAGTATTTTATTTTTCTAAAATTCTTTTTTAAGAATTAATTAAAGTTATTTTATTAATCAATAAAATATTTATTTTTACAAAATACCATGGCAGAATTAAACAACTCAAATGAATTAAGAAAAACTGCACATGAGGATTCTCATTGAGAATTAAATTAAAATTACTTGTGTGAGTAAAATTAACAACATGTTTATTTATTTTATTATGATGTCATTAGTAATCATGTGAAATCATGTGAAATCATGATTAGTATGACAAATGAAAAAGATTCAAATTTTTGAATCAAAATTATCTTGCTGATCAAGAATGTTTTCATTCTTTTGATCAATTTTCTTTTCACTTCAAACAATCAAGATTTTTCTTGAATCCTTTTTTGATCATTTATTTTATTTCTCAAAAATCATCAAGTTAATTTTTCTTTTCTAAAATTACTCATTGTCATTATTTTTAATATTAATTAAAAATTAAAATCAAGAATAAAATTTAGAAATTGAAAATTATCTTTGTTGTTATACAATATTGTTTTATCATTTATTATTATTCATTGTTTAATAATATACCTTTATCATTAGAATAAATCTTAATCAAGAATATAAATTGTAATTAGTTTTTCTTCTGAAACATTATATAAATATTATTAAAACTATTTGTATCTGTTTTCTTTCTAAATTATATTTTATTATATTACTTAATTATTGAATTCAGTTCTGCATTCAGGTACTTAAATTTTTTTTTGCTATTTTTAATTTCTATTTTTGATTTTTGTAAAAGGTAAAATTGTTATTTTCAAAATTCCTAAAGTATTAATACATACTTCAGTTGTCTGAATTTTCTCAGGGGCAACAGAGGAAGCAGGTGCAGAGGGCAAGATCAGCTTGATACCATCAACAAAGTTGGTGTGGTTGCCAGTCCTGGTTTGGCCGTTGAGAAGATGTGAGATTGCATTGAATAGCGGGAAGGAGTGGGTCCTCCAGCGGACCAGCTCCTTCCTGGCAGTGCTCTTATCCGTTGAGATATCTGCCCAGGTATTGATTGGCAATGTTATTGTGCTTAAATCTGGGTCCCAACCATCCCCCAAAGATTATCAGGTGTTTGACCTGCTGATATTGTTTCTTAAGCTAAAAAAAAAAAATCAGTATTGACTTGAGATATGAGAGATGGTTAAAAAAAAAGTAAATAGCAAAAAATAAATAAATCCAATGAAAGAAATGGATTAAGAAGGTAGAAATCATACCACATTATAACAAGAAAAACATGCGGAAGCATCCTTATATTTGGAAACGCTTGCGGTTTTGGAACCCTTGAGGGCGCGGGTGCAAGCTGACCAAGCAGATTTCTTGAATCCATTCATGGTTTAAGGATTCAATGCATGCTGGTCCATGAGTGTCACTATGAGAAGGCAATCATCTGTGTCTCTCGATCGGCACATAAGTTTGATGTGGTTCACAGATGGTTGCAAGTCTGGAACCAATTGAGAAAAATTGGATTGAGTGAGCTGGGAATCATTTGCCGTAGTCATAGAAGCACATGCACCGGCGGCTCAAGCAAAGTGTTGTTGGATGTGATTTGTGGAAAGCTGCAAGTCAGGAAACAAAGGGGGGGATCTGATTGAGTCCCGGAATAGGATTCCAAGCCAGGAGTAACGGAAGGCAATCACCCTGGCCCAGTGGCTTGTACAAGTTGTTAGGAAATCAATTTTTGTAAAATTTGCACAACTAAAAGTTATATTTCTTATTAGTTTTAGCAATAATTCTCTCTCTCTTTTTTAATTTAAAATACAACAAAAAACAAAAACAATAAAATATAAAAGATGAAGAAAAATTCTGTCTTTACCTAAAAGGTGAAAATAAGTGCCAGATAATTTTTAAGATAATTAAAATATAATAATTAATTTTTAATAATTTTAATAATTTTTAAGATAAAATTTTAAGATAATTTTAATTTAATTTTTTTAAAAATAAAAATTGATGAAACAATTTTTATTAAATTTCATTTAAATAATTTTGATTGATAATAAAATTGATTTGTTTTGATAGAAAAATATTTTAAAATGAAAATAATTTTTATTTATTTTTAAGAGTAATTTTAATTGAATAATTAAAATTATGTGTTGTCTGACTTTTCTGAGTTTTTTAGTATTTTTATTATTTTTAATTGATTTTTATATTTTATTTTGTTGATTGTGATTCGAATTAAATGATTACTACAAAAAGAGAGGTAGTCAATGACGTCATGTGACGTCATTGAATTGTTTTGAATCAAGAACGGTCAATTACGTCATGATTGTCTTGAATTTTAATTTTTTAATTTTAATTTTAATTTTTAAATTATTAATTTATTTTCATTCAAAATTAATTAATTTTAATTTCAAAATTAAAAACTTACCATTTTTAATTTCTTTTGATGTTATTTTAATTTTATTTTAATCTCTTTTTTGTACATAAAGTCTTTTTATATTTTTATTGTCTGAGACTTTTGTAAAAGAGATTTTTATTTTATTTTTAATAAAAATTAATTTTATTAATTTTTATTCTATACATCATTATATTAATTTTTATTCTATACATCTTTTTTCTTATTTTAATTAAAAAGAATAAAACAATGGTTCTGCTTACTTCTATCTATAAGCGCCATTTTTCTCTTGCCTTGGCAAGGATATTTTGAGGTATTTTGACGTATTTGTATTGGAGCTCAGGAGGGAGAGGTATGGATGATATTTCTTGTTGATTATATTCAACAATTGTTTCCACATTTTCTCCAGGTGAGGAAGGAACAGGGGAAGGGGGAGGTGCAACAGATTCAGTTTGAGACATATTTCAACTATGCATTTTTGGGCATGTGTCGAGGAGGTGGGATTAGATTTTAGGCGGAGACTTACCTGATTTATATGGTTGGGAACCAATAATCAAAAAAAAAAAATTAGCACTAAAGACTGGAAAATCAGGCTGCTGCTCCAATGTCAGCAAGGTGGATTGAACAGCCCTGGCTGCATCAGAGATTTTTTTTTGATATCAATCTACCTTTTTGGCGGATTGATATTGACACACTTTTTGGGTGAGCTGTGTGTGTCTGGATATACAAAATATCCGACATACACAGCTCACTGAACCATATTTGGATTATGTGGATCTGTATCTCACCTGTGCACATGTTTGGTGGGCGGGCAAGATAAATGCACAGATACATGGTGCAGCCAAACCATACCTAAGCATACTTGGCACATATCCAACACCAAACTGGAACATAGCCATGTTAGTGTGGGTCATCTAAACATTTTTCTTTTCAAACGGCCAAGAAAGGGTGCCATACCTTCCACAATGGACTGGTTAGCTATCATTCTTGTATTGGAATTAATTAGCTACTAGATTTCCATTTTAAATAGACCATCAATTGTTTTTTTTCTGTTTTATCTACAGCCAAATTTCTTTTTTCTTCTTTCTATCCTTGCACACGTTATAAAAATGAAATGAAGAAAAAATAGATGAGAGAAATTTTTAAGTATGAGCTAGAATTGGACTAGTAATCACGTTGGACTTGGAACAAGGACTTCATTGACCCTCTTCTTGACTCTCCTAATGGGGTGGTGTGGTTTGGAGGTTTGTTTGAGTGGAAATAAAAATTTATCAAATGGTAACTTTATTTTATTTGGTCATGAAAGAGAAATTAAGGTGGAAAAACTCAAGTTGGATCAAAATTAGTTTATCCATCTATGCAAAAACTTCCTCAAATTAATCTCCTTGGTAAATTGGTGCATTCTAAATTATAAGTAATAATTTACTGGTCAGGAGGGAACCAAACTACCAGGGAATATGCCAAATTCATATTATCCTTTTCCTTTGGCCTTACTCCATTGGTCTTGAAGAGTTTGAAATATAAAAAGCCATACACCAAGAGGGCCTATATCAGGGTCACTTGCTTGGCCTTGATATAAATTATAAAGAATTCAGGTTGAACTATAAATATATCAGAACAAAAATGAAAAAATGAAGAAATGAAGTGAATACCATCTGGAGAATATCCAAAGCTGAAACCCATATGCGGATCAAAAACAGCTTTTTCAAAAAACCACAACCGGCGCAAATATTTCATGATAATTTGATAACAATTGAAATGATTTGATCTTCAACCCAGCTCTCCTTTAGCTCTGGTTCTAATGCAGCCCAAATAAAGTTGTGCCTTTGCGTGTTGCAGGGGGCTTGTTAAGAGATGGAACAAGGGTGGGTCCACTACCCTCACATTTTCAGAATAATTTTTACAATAATAAAAACAAAAGAAAATTAAACTCTACTTTTGAAAGTGAGTTCTTAAAATTATTATTTCTTCATTTGAAGAATCAAAAATTAATGAATTAATTTTTATTAATATTATTTTCTTTTCTTTCTTTTATTTATTTATTTTTTAAGATATTATCTTAAAAAATGAATCTTATTAATTAAATTGAAAAATACTTATTCCACTTGAGGAACAAAATTTTGTAAGCTTATTTGACCTTATGTTTATTTTATTTTTATTTTTGCAAAGTTAAATTCTGCAACTGAAAAACTTGAAAGATCATTTGATCATCAAATGGTGTAATTGAGCAATCATGTTAGAAACATGATTGCTATGAAAATCTAATTTTAAAATGAAAATTAAGGTTTTCATCATATGAAATGAATATGTGAAACTGATTCATGATTTTTATTTTCTTCTTGATTTAGAAAACAATAGTAATCAATCAAAAAGCAAAAACTTCTAACTTTGATATTAAAAATATTTTAAACAATAAAAATAAAATATTATTAAAAATTAAAAACAATAATCTTAAAAATAGAATTTATATCTACTCGTTATTTATTTATTTCATTTTTTCATTTTAATATAATCATTATCTTTTAAATTTATTATGAAATATTATTAAATATATAAAACATCAATATTATAAAAATATAATTACCTAGCTATTATTATTATTAAAATTAAATGATCAGAAAGATTCAGTTCTGCCTTCAGGTAATTAATAAGAGTAAAACTTTAAGGATAAAATTTCAATCAGCAAAAATAAGGAAAATAAGAAACAAATAAAATAAAGATAAAATAAGAAAAACAAGAAACAAGATAAAGAAATAAATAAGTGTAGTGTTTTACCTTTAAGGACAAGATCCAAGAATAAAATAAAGAACTAGACTGAGTTGAAGAATTGATTTTGCTGATTGATCAGTGAGACTAATAATAATAAAAATGTTTTAGAGGTGAGTATAATAGAAATGAAATAAAATAAATAAAAATAAAAATAAAAATAAAATAAGAATAAAAATAATATAAATACCAAAGCTGATGTGTTTGATTATAATTCTAATCTTTAAGTCTGAATATAAGAATGATAAAAATCTGGAGGAGACTGATTAAAAATAAATAAGATTAATATGCTGTGAATTTGAATGTTGAGTGATTTGAAATGAATACATACCAAAGTCTTCTTTCCAGTTCACAAAGACCTTCTTATGATTGTATCAGAAATAAAAGATGAAAAAAAATTTTAAGTGTGAGAAAATTTTCTAAGTCTACGTTGCTAAACCCCTAATTTCAATTTTAAGACCCCTGGCAAATTGACTAAATAATTTTCAAAGTGATAGAAAGTTAACAGTAATTATATTCATTTTATTTTTAGGGGACTGGTTTTGGCACCGCCCAAAAACTTCCTGGCACCTGCTTTTGACTGCCAGAGGACGTCCAGCTTTTTTTGTTTTTTCAAATATTTTTTAAAAATAATTCTAAAGGTTCTACACCTTTTGACTGCCAGAGGACGTCCAGCTTTTTTTGTTTTTTCAAATATTTTTTAAAAATAATTCTAAAGGTTCTACAATTACCAAACTTTTTTGGAATCCTTCTGAGTCCCTCTGCTACATATTCTGAGCTTTTTAGCTCACAAGAAAACATACAAGTACTCCTTATTTAGGGAGTAAACTACATCAAAAAAAAATGGAAAAAAAATAGTTAATGTGGGAAATATGGGCTGAAATTTTCATCACATTCATTTCCACCCTATTGAAATGTGGGATAGAGGTTTTATCCACAAGGAAGCAAAAAAAGTTACTTTTACATTTACTTTTGCAAAATTTTGGTACATGCACAAGATTTTGCAAAAAGTAAACATAAAAGCTTTTTTTTTTTGCTTCCCGTGGATGAAAATTTTATCCCACATTCCAATAATATGGGAATACATGTGATAAAAGGTTTAGCCCATATTTCCTGTGTCAACTATTTTTTTTTATTTTTTTTGATTTTTTGTACTCCCTAAATAAGGAGTACTTCAATGTTTTCTTTTGAGCTAAAAAGCTCAGAATATGTAGCAGGGGGGCTCAGAAGGATTCCAAAAAAGTTTGGTAATTGTAGCACCTTTAGAAGTATTTTAAAAAATATTTGAAAAAACAAAAAAAGCTGGACTTGTTGTTTTTATTGTCAAATTGCTGCTCACATCTTGTGGCAGCTGATTTCTATTTTTGTTGATTCTATTTTCTTTTACCCTAGAGCCCCCTTACATTATGCCAGGGGGTTTCTTTTTGTTTTCTATATAAGTTCTCTCTTCTCATGAAATTAAAAATCATTGAGTTTGAGCCTCTTTTATCATCAACCATCTTTGGTAAAGTCCCCAAAGCTCCTCTTTCATAATCTTTCTCTTCATTTTCTTAATATTATAAAATATCCCCATCATCAAGCCTCAAAAACTCTTTAGATTTACAGTCTCGGCTTTCTCACCAAGCCAATCCATCACATTCATCCTCAAAATTTTTATTTTTTTTATCATCGATATTCTCAAACTCTCAACTCTTTCATCATCGGTCGATACTCTTTGATTAACTCAAGTCGGATTTTTTTTTGACTGAAATCATTCAAATCAAACTTGTCGGAACTCAATCAATCTCGTCGATCTTGTTTTTAAGAACGATCTTGTCTTCTTCGATTCAAAATATTTCATTTATATCAAAAACTCTTCAATTGTTTATCTCAAATCAATCAATCATCTCAATATGTCTCAAAGCGAAAACGACGAAAAATATCAAATTCCACATCTTACGTCTCTCAACTATCCTGATTGGATCATCAAGATGAAGAGTGTTTTACGAGCGAAAGGATTGTTTCAACTTGTTCTTGGAAACGATGAACCTCAGCGCGATGAAAAAGGTCGCTATTCTAAGGTCGATGCTCTCCGTTTAGATAAAGCTCATGCGATGATAATTACTCGAATTTCTTCAGACCTTGTCGCTAGATTGACTATCGATGGAGCGGATGATTGTCCAATAAAATTGTGGAACAATATCGAGGTATTCGGTTCATCAAATAAAGAAGCAAACATTTTTGTTGCTAGATGGAAGTTAAAGCAGCTTCAACTTGACCCAAACAACGTTGATAAATTCATTTCAGAATTTTATGACTGTATTGCTCGTCTTCAAACTCTGGGTGTCTCCCTTGATGAATGCGATCTCGCTCATGATATCTTGCTTAAAATTCCTGAACCCTTA
>KN361655.1:0-13041 GCA_000785685.1 Uromyces viciae-fabae
ATATTTTATCATCTAGTTGAAATAAACTAGTACATTGGGCTTTAAAACACCCCTGCACCACAGGCCCCAATAATATGGGCATTCAAAACACCCCTGCGACGCAGGCCCCTTGAAATAAACCCAGCAGGGAATTAAAAACACCCCAGAGGCTCTGGCCCCTGCTTTAAAATTATTTATTTAAAAATTAATAAAATAAATAAATCATCATATCTTATAATTATTTCTAAAAATAATCAAACCAATTTAAATCTTGCACCTTGTATAGCTAGAAGGATCACTCCTTGGCATTACAGAGGCTGACATTTATTTTATTTGTTTCTTATTTTTCCTTATTTTTGCTGATTGAAATTTCATCCTTAAATTTTTACCGTTATTAGGTATTAGATACTTTCTTATGTTTCCAGTCAGGGAATATATCAGTCAGGTATTTAGCTCCTACAACTGATTTGCAGGCACCACTATCCAATAAAACTTTGCATTTCTTAACTCCACAGTTTATAAATGCAAAATTTCTTTTTCCAATAATGGAATGGGACATTAACTCCACAGAATCAGTATGGCTAATTATTTTCTCAGACTCATCCATATCTTCTTCACTAATATCATCTTCAGTATCATCACCATTTTCATCTTCTAAGGCATTGATTTTCTTGAAGCATTGTCTAGAAGTATGGCCAGATTTACCACAAGTATAACAAGTGATATCTGTTCCTTCTTTAGATTTATTTTTATCTTTGTTTTCTTATTCTTTGGGGGATAGTCATTAGAAGATTTAATTGGGGAAGGGATATAAATTTTCTTTCTACCCAAATTTGTTTCATCTACAATATCTTGTAAGATATTAATTAGACTACCCACATCATCACTAGTATGTTTCATACTAGTTTTAATTGCATAAGCAATTTCACTATTCATTTGAGATAGGATCCTAAAATTCAACATTTCCTGTGAAATTAAAGGATCTATGGATTTAATTCTTTTATACTGCTTGGTAACCCAGTAAGATACAGAGCTCTGCCCTGGAATAAATTTGTCTTTCATAAAAGCAGTTTGTACTCTTCTTTTCCAATTAGAATGCCCAAATTTACTATGAATGGCTTCTTTCCACCAATCCAAGGATTGTTTTCCAAAAGTATTTCTGGTACTTCTGTACCATTCAGCAGCCACACCTTTAAATAAACTTCCCAGTCTACTAGTGATCAAGCTGTCTGGTAAGTTGGAATAATTCTTTAAGGTGTCAATCCACTCCATGAATTCAACATGGTCATATTCTCCTTCCCCTCTGAAGGTAGCCCAGTCACTGACTTTAGGTAGTCCCTGCAATATCTGCTTTTGGATTTCCTTATCCATATCTATGGGGGAGTCACTGGTTCCTTCAACTTTTCTTGGGGTCTAATTTGATATCCAAGATTTTCTTCTTTAGCAATTTGTACAACAGATTTATTGTTTAATAAATTCAGAATTTTGTCAAATTTATCATTAAATTTATTTTCCAATTTTGATAACTTTTCATCAATATGTTTTTGCAAATCATGATTATTTTCTAACATATCATCAATTTGATTATTGAATTCCACTTTTGGTGTAAGAAAATGAGGGATTTGTGGAAAAGAATTAATTTTTTCTTCTAATTTCTCTAAATTTCCTAAGGATTGTAATGTTTTAATTTGATTCTTCATAACACGTTCAATATCAGTGAGTCTTTGATGAATTCCCACAGAGTTTGGATGTATCCAATGTTTACTAGAACAACTAGGGGGCTTTTCAATCTCACTCACTCCCATTACATTGTCAAATTTTTGGAGAAATTCATAAAAATCAGTTTTACTGGTATAATTATTGATTATACTATCTAAATAGTTTCTTTCTAAGTCTAATTTGTCTGTTGAAGACTTATTTAAAATGTCCTTTAAATTTTTTATAGCTTCATTCAAAGTGTCAAAACATTTATTGTGACTATCATAAATAACTTGTAAATTATTAAACAAAAAATTCATTTTTTCATCCATTAAGTTTAACTGTGGATGATAATTGGAGTGAAATGATGATTCATTAGAAGGAGAAACACTTATCCTTTTATTTTTCCTTATTATCAATTTTTTCTAAATTTTTTAAGAAATTTTCTGGATTAGAAGGATAAATGACATGTTCTTCTAAATTAATCAAATGAGTATTTTTTTAAAAAAAAGGTGCAGAAGAAGTGGACGGAACTAACTGTTCAAAGTCCTTGGAAGGGAGATTTAAACCCCTTGGTTTCTGTTTCTCCTTTACCTTCTTTGGTTGTATAAGGTTTGGTTATAGCCTCCTTGAAGGCCTCGGATTATTCAAAATAATTCGCTGTAGATTTGGTCCCTTTCTGACCTCTGTCGAAAGGGACACTGGTGTTGGGGCAAGACTCAGTGATCCTCTTCCACTTGGATAGGCTCCTGGCAGGAACCTAGCCCTTTCATTGCTGGCATTGCCGCTCTGTTCGTGGGTTGGCGTCTTGATGCCTCTGATGGAGGAGGTGGAGGACGGGTGCCTTGGTTCCTCTGGAAGGTTGGGAGGGCTCTTACCTGTAGCGGTAAGAGGTCTTCCATCTGTACCTCTTCCACAGTCTGGAATGGAGGGGCTGTATTGGAGGCATTCTCCAATGTTCTTGCCTCCCCGCAGAAGCAGAGGCGTTGCTTGTTCTCCTCTACTGCATCCCAGCATCAGGAAACGTCCAGCGTGGCTTCTATGCAAATCAGAGGGGTCAGATCTCTTAATTGTGTATTCACCGCTTGGACCGTGAATACCTCTAGGAGTTGGGAATTGTGTCCCTGTATTGGTCCTTGGTAAAGGCACCAATTGGTTTGATGTGTTTCTGTTAAAGTTTGGATCTGCTTGCTTTTGCCTTTACTGACAGGGGTAGATTCTCTGGGGACTTGCTTGAGACTGAAAGTAGGATTCATGATCTTTCTAAATGATTTTATATAAATAAATAGAAAAAATAGGTAATTATTGTCTTACCTCTAGTTTCAGCTACTGAGTTGATGTCAGTGGCTGACTCGTGTACCAACGGCTCTCTAATAGTTGTCAAACTATTATTAACAGAGGTTAAATATAATACTTCTGCTGGATTTTGAGCTGGAATGGCTGTTTCCACACAGATTTCTTTGCTGATGACGGAGTTAGGGATCTCAGTAGACACTATAAGGGTGATTCTTTATAAGCAAACTATAAAGAATCAATTTGTATTAAAATTTATGTCCAGAACTCACTATTTAAATTTTCTGATTTTTTAACTGTATTCAAAACAGAAATTTCAAAATCCTGTTATACAAATCGGAATTCAGGCTGTAGGCTATCAAAAGAACCGGGCAGGTATGGTGATTTGGTTAGACATTAATTTTATTATATTTATAATAATAAAATAATTTTTATTGTAAAAAAACAAAAAATCAAAATTTTAGTTAGTTCTGATATTTTCAATTAAGCTACAATGCTATAAAGCTATAATATAACATATTTAGCTCTAATTAGACAAACAATATACTTACTCAATTGATTGAATAAGTATTAAGTTTTTTAGAAGGATTTTTCTTTGAATTGAATAAAGATTCAATTGTGTTTGACTATAAAAATTATAATAATGGTTTGATTACTACAAAAATTATACCAAAAGTAAGATAAATCAGTATACTACTAGAAAAGATAATTTTGTAGTAGATTAGTATGATAGAAAATTTGTAGGTTGTCTTAAGAGTAATAATGCAATATTTAAGCAAATCTTTGAAAATAAATTTATTTTAAGAGTTAAAATTTTCAAAAAATATTTTCTAATAGCTTCAAAGGCATATCTTTAAACTAATATAGTTTAATTCCTTAGCTTAAGAAAATTAAAAAATTGATAAGAACTTTTGTTCTTTTTATAAGAGATCTCAGGAAAAAGTAGTATTTTCCCAATGAGGCCCCCAAGTGTGAGCTGGGTGAGCTTTTTACTGAGTTTCTCTACTGCCTATTGGCTGTGAAAACAGTACACAAAATATTCAACAGTACTACAAGTAGTTTTGTAGTACTGGATACTCTAAAAGAGTGTCTTCACACACTAGGCGGAGCTCCTTCTAGTAATATTTTAGAGGAGAGGTTGGAGAGAAATCCCTTCCAAGCTTATTTTTTTTTTTTAAAAAAGGCACTGTCCTTCAAGTTTAACTAGAAGGAAGAGAGCCTAGTAAGTTAGTGGAATTAGGGAAAATTATTAGACTTAACTTGTTTCTTGAAAATATATCTATTATCTATATTTTAAAGAAGTTTATGTAAGTTATGTTGTCTAATCTGTATTTTTCTAATTAATTCTGATCTTTATTCTCTGAGAATACAGGGTTATTTATACTCTTTTCTTCCCCAAGGAAGAATCCCTGTATTTCATGGATTAAAGTTGTTTTGATTGGGGATGGAATTTCCAATCAATTAAAAGGAAATTAATGACAAATGATAAGGGTAAATTATATACCCTTTATCATGTGCAAGGATATTTATTTCAACAAGAAAAGATAACAAATATTGGGGGATCTGCATGATACATTTTCAAGAAAGTGATCTTAGAAAATAGTATGCGCTTTTTATCTTAATCTTAAAATTGTGAAAAAAGGATTTTTACTTTGTTTTTTTATTTTTATGACTCCATGGTGACTTGAAACTGGGTGATAGTATTTTATTTACCAGTAAGGCGAGCATTAACTATTATACTAGAGCAGTTATTATTTTGCTGCCTATCTTAAATATCTATAGCTACAAATAAAATAATAAAATAAATCAACATAATCAAAATATAAAATTTGATTTCAGTTTTCAGACATAAAATATGCCTGGAGGCTGAAAATTCTGCTAGAGCTGAAAGCAACTTAGTCACTGATGGTCTTCAGAGCTCTTTCTATTGAAATTCTACCCACTGGCTCGCTCAAGAAATCTGCTCAATTCATTGTGGTTTTTACATATTCAAGTCTTATTTTTCTCAATTTCATTTCATTTCTGATAAAGTGAAATTTTAATGACATGTGTTTTGTTTTAAAATTATTATGATTTGATTCATTATTTGCTAATTTATTCTATTTCTCCTTGATTATCTTCAAAAATTTTTGTGGGAATTGAAAATTGAATGTTAAATATTTTATTAAGAATTATCTTGAGCCACATAATTTCTTTTTTCACATCACAAATTGCCTTATATTCAGCTTTAGTTGAAGAAAGAGAAATTGTTGCTTGTTTCTTAGAGCTCCATGAGACCACACTATTATCAAAAATGACTAAACAACCTGAGATTGATCTGCTGGAATCTAGACAATTGGCCCAATATGCGTCATTATATGCTAGTAAAGAGTTCCTGTTAGAAAAATTCTTTCTGATTTTAATGCCCAGATGTTTTGTATGTTTTAAGTATTGAAAAATTTGTTTTTCTGTGTCCCAATGATTAATGCCAGGGTGAATTAAGAACTGAGATAAATAATTCACTGCGTAGGTTATGTCTGGTCTAGAAGTTGTACTTAAAAAATTCAAAGCTCCTACTATTGTTCTAAAATTAATATTCAGTTTCTTGAATTCTTCTATTTGTTGTTTATTTTCTTTAATTAATTTTCCTTGAGGATTTAAAGGAGTTTTCTTTGGATACAAATCATTCAATCCCAAGCGCAATAGCATGTTTTCAATGTAATGTTCTTGATTTATTAAAACTGCATCTTGTTGTTGCGTAATTTTCATTCCAAGTAAGAAAGCAGCTTCCCCTAGATCTTTAATTTGCAATTTTTTCTTGATTTGATTCTTGAATTCATCAGGATCTTTTGAGGAAACAGCTATATTGTCTACATGTAAGTACAAGAAAGTTCCTTTTCTCCAGAAAACACACGGCTCAGCTTCACATCTATGAAATCCAATAGAAAATAACCATTGAGACATATTTCTATGCCATGCTTGTGGCGCTTGTTTCAGACCATAAATTGCCTTCTTAAGTTTTAAAATTTGATTTTCTTTCACTTGAACACCAGGAGGAGCATTTAGAAAGATATCTTGATCAAGTGTAGCATTCAGAAAAGCACTCTTGATGTCAATTTGATGAAATTTGAGGTTATGGTCAACTGCGTAAGAAATCAAGACTCTCAGAGAAGTAAGTTTGCCTGTGGGAGCAAAAGTGGTGTAGTAATCTTTTCCTTCAATTTGTCTAAACCCTTGACCACATAATCTAGCTTTATATTCAATTGCTTCATTATCAGAGTTTTTCTTAATTTTGAACACCCAAGTACAATTGATCAAATTTTCATTGTTTTTATTGTCAATTACCTCCCACACATTGTGATCACTCATATTTTTCAGAATCTTGTCTATTGCTTGTTGCCATTTTTCAGGTTCATTAGAATTGATTGCTTGATAATAATATTTTGGTTCAGAAAATTCAGATTCAACAAGATTAATATTGATTTGCTTTCCTCTTCTGTCAACGTCAAGAATGTTACCAGATTTATTTTTGAGGAGATATCACGTGGGGCTAAAGCAGCTTCTTCTTGGTGATTAGTTTGAATAATTTCAGGCTCAATATTTCTTTCAGCAGTCACATTTTCAGTGTCATTGTTAGGCAAAAAGATCTGTTTGGACTTTTCATTGTGTACATCATTTTCAAAAGGAAGAAAGGGATCAAGATTGTTTTGCAGGATACTTTTTATTGATCCAGGAGAATAATCTTCTTTAAATTTAATTTCTCTAGTAGAAACAATAGTACCTTGCAGGTTGATTATTTTGTCCATTGAAAAATCATTAAGATATGCCAGGAATATTCCTTTTCCTGCCGTGGGAGCTAATTTGCTATGTCTAAATTGTTGTACTTTTAAATAATAAACAAGACAACCAAATGGTTTCAATTTTTTGTAGTCAAATTTTCTGTTGAACCATATCTCATAAGGAATATTGAATTTTCTTGATCTAGAGGGTAGTACATTGCACACATCAGTTGCTGTTTTGACTGCTTCTTCCCAGAATTTTGCTGAGATTTTGGATTGAACAAGTATACATCTTGCCTTCTCTATAATAGATTTATTTTCTCTTTCAGCCATTCCATTGTTTTGTGGAGTATAAGGCGGAGAAACATGATGAATAATACCAGACTCAGTGCAGAAATTCTTGAATTCAGTGCTATTGAACTCCCCTCCACCGTCAGAAATGATAATCTTAATTTTCTTTTGAGTCTAATTTTCTGATGCAATTGTAAAACTTTTCACTTTTTCAAGTACATCACTCTTGTTTCTGAGAAATTTAACTACTTTATATCCAGAGAATTGATCTATGATTGTAAGAAAATAAGAAGCACCTGAGATAGACTGATTTTTAAAGGGTCCAACCACGTCCATGTGTATTGTCTCTAGAACTTCTTGTACTTCTTTAAATTTTTGCTTAAAAGGTAATTGTTTCATCTTACTTATTTTACAAACCTCACAGTCAAATTCTTTTTCATCAGGAAAAATTCTTCTCAAGTAGTTAATGTGAGGATGACCTAGTCTAGCATGCCAGTCAGAGTTTGTCTCACAAGATAAATAGGAGAAAATAGAGTTCATTTCTTCAAAACAGTCAGCTTCAAGTTCAAACAAGTTATTGTTAGATTTAGCATGTTTCCTATGCTTCAATCATTAGTCAGTTAAATCAATCTCAAATATATTATCAAATTTATCCTTTTTAGTCCTGCTATGTGTCAGATTACATATAAATTATTATCCTTTTCTGTCCTGCCAAGTGTCAGTTTACACCCATATAGTTTTATCTAGTCCTGTCCAGTGTCAGATTACACTCATCTAGTCTTGTCCTGCCTAATGTCAGATTACATTAATTATTCTATTTAGTCATGTCCTGCCATAGTCAGATTACTATATTTATCTTGTCTAGTCCTGCCATAGTCAGATTACTATATTTTCATCATATTAATTAGTCTAACCCCCTGGCAATTTGCCAGGGGTCCTGTCATGTTTTTCCTATTTATCATTGCTTTTTTCTTTGAAATAAAATCATCGAATCTGAGCATTTTCTTATCTGTGGCCATATTTTTGAAGCTCTTTGATCCAGGTCAGCTCCCCTTGAGTGATCTGCTTAAATAGAAAAATCATATAAAAATCTCTATATAATTAACTTAAAACATTCATAAAAATTAAAATTAAAATTAAAAATATAAAAATAATATTTCATCTTAAAACTTCTCACTTCCTAAAACTGTGAAATCTTACAGTTATTTTCTAAATTAGTATTTAATGTGAAATTGTTGTCTATAGTCATTTTACCACAGTTAGAGTCAGAGTCATCTTTTTCTATGTTTAATGATTTGTTGAAAAGTCTAGGAATTGATATCAAGTTTCTATTTAAATTGGGAACATAAAGTACATTTTTCAACGTGATTTTATTGCCAGATTTGTCTTTTAACAAAGCAGTTCCCATTCCTTGAGCATTAAGTTGATTCAGATCATTTCCAGTAGTGATTTTTAAATTGACAGGAGATTCTAATTTGATTAATTTCTTGTTATTTATCATGTGATGAGTTGCTCCAGAATCACCTACAGTAGATTTAGAAAGATTGGACAAGCATTCATTAGACAAGCAGACAGCATCTTCAGTAGTAACAGAAAACAAAGAAGGATTGACTGAATTCAGTGGTTCTTGAGCTTCAGTGCTATGAGTTTGAGTATTGGGCTTTGGTCTAAGTTCAGGTTGAAAAGTCCAGCATTTTTCTTCAGGATGTTGTGCAGAAGGGTTATGTTTACCATTGCTACAAGCATTTGGATTTCTAGGTCTAAAGTATCTTTTCTTAGTATTACCATCTTGATACAAAGCAGTCACAGTTTCATTATTTTCTTTAGTCTGAGTCTTGTTAGTTTCATTTCTAGTTTCCTCAGCAAAAAAAAATTCCTGGAGCTTAGTCAAGATAGTTTCAAGGTATGATACTAAATCTTCATTCAAGACCATAGTGTCCACAATATTCCACATTGTTTTGGGGAGTTTAGCAAGAATAGAGTAGCAAAGAATCTTTTCAGGCATGCAAGATCCATGAAAGAGACTTCATTGATTATTTTTCTACGGTTACTGATGTAAGTATCAAGACTTCCTGTCCATTCCATTCTCATAAATTTGAGCCAAAATCTAGCTTTGTTGTTGTACGATTGAGAGGCATATCTATTCATAATACTTAACCATGATTTATTAGGATTCTTAGAGTTTTCTAAAGTCACTACTGCATCAAAGGCTTCAGGGCTTAAATGATTCATTAATATTAAGCATGCTTCAGTTTTCTTAGCTCTAGCAGTGTTGGCAGCAGCACCAGTGAGTTCTTGATCTTCTGCCCCTAAACAGTGTTTAAGTAAATTTTTTTGTTGTAAAAATATTTCTATTCTAAAGAACCATTGTTGAAAATTATCTCCATTAAGGGGAGGGATTTCTTTGTTCACAAGCTCTGAGTCAGTCATTTAAGCGTAGTTGTATTTTTGTAGTCTAGAAGGATGTAGGTTGTACGTCAGAGACCTGTCCTTGTTACGAGTTTCCAGGAAGAGACTCTATCAGTATTTCGGAAGGTTAAAAATTGTGTCAACTAGTTGGATTTGAAGTCGTTAAACAGAAAGGATAAACACAGTTCAGTTGGATTAACAAGTGGCTAGACCAATAGACTAAAGCCATATGATTTCTATGTATTTCCAATAAGATTTAACCGATTAAGCTTCCGAATTGATAGACAAGACTTTAAATCTAATAAGATGGAAACTCAAGGATAAAATTTCAGTCAGAAAATAAAAAATAACAAAAATGAAGAACAAGAGTGAAAAATAATCAGAGGAAAAAAAAGCGCTACCTTAAGGACGGATTCTGATAAAAATAAGATAGACTAAAAATTTTAAACTAATTTTTAAGACTGAAAAAAAAAACTAAGAAATAAATTTTAATCTTCATGAGTTAATTTGATTGATTTTAAAATAATGAAAAATATTGAGAGTGAAATACCAATGGTTAGGATTATTTTGATTCAATTTATGGACTGGTGCTAGCTTTTGCTTTAATTCTGATTGAGACTGAAAAATAAAAAATGAAAAAAAAATAAAAATAAAAATAAAAATGAAAATAAAAAATAAAATTGAAAAATGTTTTCTTTTAGTTTATTGATGATTTGATTGAGTTGTTGAGAAAAATAAAATACCAGTGTCTTGAATCCAGAACTTCACTCTTGTCTGTCTTCTTTATTTTGATAATGTTGATTTTTAAGAAGATGAGAAAAAAAATAAAATTGAAAAAAAATTTTGAAGTGTGATTCAACCCATAATTTTCAGAGTTAAGCCCTCTGGCTGACAATTTTCTTGAATGTTGACATTGAAAATTGCCACACTTACCATTAAATACACCCTCTGTGCACATGTCAATTCAATACCAACCCCACCGGCTCCAATTGTGGCTAAAAAAACTTGAATTGTTGGTTTTTGTCTAAAACTTCCTAAACTGTCTTCTCTTTTACCCAACAAGCACAAGCCATCCAATTGTTTGTATTCAACGCCTTCTTTGTGGAGGGCAACACCAACCCTGTAAATAATGACCACATTGTGCTAATGAATATCCAGATTTTTGTATTTTACTCTATATATATATGCCTCACACTTCCAGGAATGATGTCCACTGCGAAAATACTACTGCCTTGGCCTGTTTCCCACCTGATGTCTCACCTACCAAGTTCTGCTTAAAGTTTTCTATCAAATGTACAATTTTGATACTGTCTCGCCAAGTGTTGTCACACTTTGGTAAAGTGAATTTTTTCTGATGAATCAATGGTGGATGATTACAATAGATTCGTAACATCCCAAGTGTTGGAATTGGAGTTTGATTTATTTTTCTTTATTTTTATTTTTATTCTTTTCTTTATTTATTTTATCTTTTTCTTTATTTTATTTTATTTTATTTCTACACATTTCACATATCTGTTTCATCTCTATCACACTTTTCCTTCCACATCATCATCCCTTTACGCTTTTTATTATCTACTCACTCTTCAAGACTCATCTATACAAGGAATCTAGTGCACCTGACTCCTATTTAGGCCTCTCTTGGCATTTAAAACTATTTTTATTTCTTCATTATTATTTTCTTATTTTTACTAATTTTATTTTTTTAATTTTAGTCTGCACTAAACTTGTTCTTCTTCTTCTTATCTTTAGTCATCCTTATCTTTCTGTTGCCCTTTGTAGGTATTTCTTTCTTCTCATCATTCTTTCTTATTTTTTATTTTTCTGTCTTATGTTTTGTTGTTGTTCATTGAAATCAAAACCTTTTTAGACTGAAATATTTACAGATTTCCAGTCAATATTCAATATCGGTTTAAATTCTCGAACAATAATCTTAATATAACCGCACCGTAGCACAGTCGTTAGCAAATTACACTTCGGAAAATCCCTGCAACCTTGTTTCTCCGACGAACGAACACTCGTTCAAGTACTTGTTCCTCAAGGATTTTCCCCTTCTTTTAACTTTGCTAATAGGGCAACAGAACTCTACATTTCTTCTAAGCTTACTCATTGTTTTAATACACAACCTCAACCATGTCAGAATCCGATGAAAAATCTAACATAACGAAACTCAATGACAACAACTTTCCGCAGTGGCTATCTAGAATGAAAGCGCATCTTAATGCAAAAGAAATCCTACAAGTCTGTCTTAAACCTCAACCTGAAGAACTCTCTGCCGCTGCTAGGGTTTCTGATGACAAAAAGAGGGCTCAGGCTGTGGATGTAATCATGAGAAATCTAGGAGAATCTGCTTTTGATGCTGTTATCACCCCTGAAATTGATGAAGACCCCTTTCTTATTTGGTCTAAAGTCAATGATAGATATGCCTCAAAATCTTTTAACAACCGTGGAAGACTTTGGTTAAAATTTATGAGATTAGAATTTCAACAAGATTTGAAAGCTTATATTACTGAGTGTAGAAAAATGATGACTGATATTGCTGTTGTTCAACTTGGAGTTCCTGATGACATCTTATGCTATACTATTTTATCTAAATTATCATCTGATATGTGGAATGTTGTAGATTCCATGATTATGAATGAAGAAATCATCAAGGATCCGGAAGCAACTTTAAATAAACTACAAGAAATTGTTTATCTTGAAGAGTCTAGAGTCAATAAAACTGATAACAAGAATGCTCAAAATGAATCCAATCCTGCTACTGCTTTGTATGAGAATCATAATGAAAAGAAAAAGGGGCGTATGCTAGACTATTTTATCTAAATTATCATCTGATATGTGGAATGTTGTAGATTCCATGATTATGAATGAAGAAATCATCAAGGATCCGGAAGCAACTTTAAATAAACTACAAGAAATTGTTTATCTTGAAGAGTCTAGAGTCAATAAAACTGATATCAAGAATGCTCAAAATGAATCCAATCCTGCTACTGCTTTGTATGAGAATCATAATGAAAAGAAAAAGGGGTCTAATAACAATAAGAGAAGAGTTCAAAATCCTTGTAAACCTGGCTGGCATAATCCTAAACCACTTCATCCTGAGTCTAACTGCTGGTGACTTTATCCTGAAACACGTCCAAAACCTGCTAATGATCAACCCAGCTCTCATCTCACTGCCTCTGAAAACCATATTGCTGAAGCTGATCCTCCAACACTTTCATTGGCTAGTTCTGACGTGATGAAACCAACTGTATTAGATTCTGGAGCTAGTCATCACATGATCAATTTCAAGGAATTTTTTTCTCACTTGACTCCTGTTCACTTAAATATCAACACTGGCAACAAAAATAATACTCTTATTGCTACTGGAAAAGGAACTGTCTTATTGAAGAATCATCTTGGAAAACAACTTACTCTTGAAAATGCGCTCTATGTTCCTGGACTCACTAGATCTCTTATTTATTTATCAAATCTTTCCAACAATCAAATCATAATCACTAAGTCTGGTAACAAAGGGCATGTCCTTGTTAAAATTGATAATTGTTTTTACTTGTCAGGAAAAATCTCTAACAATCTTCTTGAGCTTTCTGATATCTCTTTTGGTGAAATGAATTCT
>KN361656.1:0-15635 GCA_000785685.1 Uromyces viciae-fabae
AACAAAGCAAAACAAGATCAAGATAAATGCAAAATACACACAGAGAAAAATAAAAAATACAAACAAAGAAAAATAGAAAATAGAAAGAATCAATTAAAAAATTACAAAAATTAAGAAAAAATAAACATAACCAGAAATAAAAAGTTGAAAAAAATAAGAAAAAAGAAACATAAACATAAACAGAAACAAGAAACAAAAGAAAACAGAAAAAAGATGAGTGGAAAGAACAGAGTTACTCAAAATAAAGGAAAAAATAAAAGAAGAGGAAAAAATAAAAGAAGAGGAAAAAATTACTCAAAAAAAAATTACTCCAAAAAATATAAAAAAAAAAAACAAAAACTTCATAAAATCCATTTTTCTACTCCTCCCAATCAGTCATTCCCCTGCCACTTTGGTTACCTTCAATTTCTTCAGCCTACCTACAACTTGAGTTCTGTTTCCATAATCACCCTTATGATTTGTTTGAGGTCAGTGGATATAGGCCAATTTTAGAATTTTGATCAATATGGAACAAGGTCAACACACCCATTATCAAAGATAAAAACTTACCATCATCTTGACTTTTCACAGCCATATGTAACCATTTTCTTTGTACCAATTAGGTATGGCTAAATGTTTCCACAACCCAAAGGAGTTGTCATAGCCCAAAAAAGGCTTATCAGGAAAAGTGATTCAAACATAGCTATTGGGAACAATTGGCAAATTGTGAATGCACCCATATTTATCTATGAGGCAATTTTGAGCAAAGTTTAGTCTCATCCTAAGTAAGAGAATCTCCACTGTTGGCAATTCTGGTATGCATTCAGCACCCTGTGTTTTGGACAAAAAACAAGAGCTGGTCGTCAAGTTTGGTAGTGTGAAATATATTGACAGGTGCTTTACCTGCCACAGTTGCTGATTCTGCTGCCATGGTGGGGCCATATAGGTGTGCTTCATCATCAGGAACTGTTATAGCTCCCAAAAGAATCTATTTTACAACCCTGTTTAGCACCACTGGTACCTGTGGTGGTGCTGAACAAAGTTTTGGAAGCTCAATATGGCTTAACATGCCTGGCTTAATTTAGCCCCCACAGTGGACTTGCTCCAAGTACATGTTTGTTACTCAAAAAATAATAAGTTCCCCATTTGCATGTTGTAGGATTAACCAATTGGTTCATCAACTGGTGTTCATAATAATCAGAGGGAAAAAGTCATGACTATCTCTTAAAGATGATAATTAATAGTTGATTGACATGTTCAATTTCTATCAGTCCTTGAAAAATCAAGTTTGCCATCTTTGGACTTGTTTGGACTTTTCCATTTCCAAACTGGAAGAACTCACAAAAACCAACTGCAGTAATTTGTAGATGATGTGTCATTTTTTGTGAATACTGTAGGTTTTTTGTTTACCCATTATTGAAAGCCAAGGCTCCAAAAGTTAAGTAAATGGTGATCTCCACAATATTGAGTTCAAAATCAAATATGAGATACAACATCACTTAACCCTCAGATATCAATGGGATACTGAAACGCCACCTGCATGCAGGTGGCAGCCATATTTCTGTGGCGGTTATCATGTGATTTAGCGTGAGAAAAAAGAAATAGTCAACCGTAAAAGAACTGGGGGTCATCAACACTTATTTCAGGTTTATTTTGCTTTGAATCCAACATATAATGATAAAATTTTTGAGCGCTGGTTCCGCATGAACAAATCCTTGTTTGCAAAAATATGTGAGGATCTGCAGAATCACAACCATTTTTGGATATTAAAAGCAGTGAGTATCTTTGTTATGAATTTTCATTTTTCAATTAAAATCAAAAAAATAATGGTTTTGTTGTTTGAACTTGAAGGATTGTTGTGGTCAGATTGGTTGATCACCTCATCAAAAAATCACTTGCGCATTAAGACAACTGGCTTACGGTATGGCGGCTGATTCAACCAACGAGTACTTGAGAATTGGTGAAACAACTGCAATAAGAACTTTAAAACAATTTGTTAATGACATGATTGAACTTTACAAAGATGAATTCTTAAGAGCCCCCAACAAAGATGAAATGATAACTATCCCTAAAGAGTATGAAGAAAGAGGTTTTCCCGGTTGTTTTGGGTCAATAGATGGGAAGATGAAATGATAACTATCCCTAAAGAGTATGAAGAAAGAGGTTTTCCCGGTTGTTTTGGGTCAATAGATGGGATGCACTGGAATTGGAAAAACTGACCTCAAGCTTGGGCTGGTCAGTTTTGAGGTAAAGAAAAAACAACAAAAATGGTATTGGAAGCAGTAGAAAGCAAAAGCACCCGGTTTTGGCACTGTTTTTTTGGTTCTCCAGGCACTTTAAATGATATCAATATTCTCCATAGAAGTCCTCTCTTTGATGAATTACTTGCTGGAACTCAAGTGCACAAAGTTCACTTTACAATCAATGGTCATCAATACAACCAAGGTTATTATTTAGCAGATGGTATCTAACCATCCTGGTCAAATTTAGTTAAGACAATTTCTCACCCACAAGGTGATGCTGAAAGAAATTATGCAATGCTTCAAGAAGCTGCAAGAAAAGATATTGAGCTTGCTTTTGGCATTTTACAAGCCCAATGTGGAATTATCAAACAAACTTGTTGTCTTTGGGATATGGAAGATGTCAAAAAAATTATGGCTTGTTGTGTCATTTTACACCATATGATAGTTAAAACTCGAATGGATGCAGAAGACTCTTTTGATAGTGCTTCTATTTCAGCTGAATTATTATCAAACCATCAAGATCCAAATCTTTCTCATACTCTAACTGCTTATATTCAGAGAAATCATGACTTACATGACCCAGTAACTCATTCACATTTGCGAAATGATCTCAAAATTCATAATTGGCTCAACAAAGGATTAGAGTAGATTTTTGTGTTTTGTTACATATTTTTTATTAATATCCACAATATGGAACACATTTATTTATCCCTCTCTCAATCTTATAAATATTTAGACAGCTTTAACTTTTTGCTTTATTTGCTTTCTTTTCCTGTTTGTTTTTTTCTTATTGTTTTGTTTGCATTTTTTTTTGTTTTCTTTTTGTTTTATTTTTCTGTTATTTTTCTTTTCCTGTTTCTTTTTTTTTTATTGTTTTGTTTGCTTGTTTTTCTTTTTGTTTTCTTTTTCTTTTTGTTTTATTTTTCTTTTTGTTTTCTTTTTCTGGTATTTTTATTTTTATTTTTCTGTTTCTTTTTCTGTTTCTTTTTGTATTATTGTTTTGTTTGCTTGTTTTTCTTTTTGTTTTCTTTTTCTGTTATTTTTCCATTAGTTTTCTTTGTGTGCATTTTTTTTTTTTTTGTATTTTACTCTGTTTATATTTTCTTTGGTTTCTCCCCAGTTTGCACTTTTGCTTTGAAATGCTTGTTTTCTTTCTTTTATGTTTGCTCTTTGGGTTTGGCTCATGAAAAATTCCCAACATTAAAATCTTGTGGCAAATGTGAATACTATTATTTCAAAAGGAAAAAAAAAACAAAGAGGAAAAACATGAGAGAAAAGATAAAGAAATGAGTTATTGTAGTGTCAACCATTTCTCTTTCATTTTTTTTTTCATTATGCGCAAAACCTCCAAATCCTCCTCACTGTCCATAAATTCCAATTCCACATCAATAACTTCAGATCATCCATCTGAATATTGCTAGCAGTGTTTTCATGTTGTATTTTAAATTTTTCTTGATCTATACTAAGTTTATTTTCTTCAATCTTAATTTTAATTTTTTCTAATTCAATTCTTTCTCTTACTAAACTATTTTTCTCTTGGAAGATCTTGTTCCCATCACCTAATGTGCTTAATCTTGATTCTGAGAGCTTCTGAAAGTTATCCATTTTCAACCTACATTCATCTTCCTCTTCTAATTCACTGATTCTTCTTTTTTTCGCAGATTTCTGGCCCATAGGACAGGAGAGAGGAGTGGTAGGAGTGGTAGGAGTGCTGGGGGTAGTGACATCGTCGTTGTTGCTGGTATCGGAGGGGGTGAGACCAAAGGGGGCCAAGACCACGTCCTTTTTCGTGTCTAAGCGCCATTTTGGAAAATACTTGAGCTTCTCCCAAGCGGCAAGCGATTTGAACGCCGCCTTATTTTGCTCCTGGTAGACAGTATGGGTGGTACGGAGCCAATTGGTTGGCAAGGTTCTGCTAGGGGGGTTGCGCTCAATTGCAAAGTATATTGCTGAAAATTTGAGCGTTTCCGTGTTGAGAGCTGCCCAGCTAGAATTTTCAAAAAAAAAAAAAAAAATCATGCTTTAGTTCATGATCTAGTTGATAAGGAATTAAAAAGAAAAAAACTATGAAGAAAGAAATTAAAAAAAAAAAACCTATGAAAAAGAAATTGAGAGTAAAAAAAAAAGAACTCACCGCGTCCTGATTTGATCATAATCGCGCAGGTGTAGTTTAGAGTGCAAATTGAAATGTGCCTTGACCTCGCGGAAAAATTGTATGCCAGTTTGGTTTCTCGCGAACTCGGGCTGCTCAGAAACATGAAGCCGCAAAATTGCCAATTGCTCTTCCTCTTGGGGGAGCCAATTGGGCGATCTTTTTTTATTATTATCTATTTTCATCTTGATGTCGTCGCCATATTTTTTTTCTTCTTTTTCAAGTTCCTCGAGTCTTGCTTGAATTAGATCTTGATTGTTTTTTTCTTAATTTTCATTTTCTTTGTTTTTTTTTTTGATTCTTTTTCTTTTTCTTTTTCTTGAAATATATGATTGTTTTTCTCGGGGGGATTTTGAATTTGACATTTTTTTTGAAGATCGTCCAACGAGAGCAAATGTGGTATGGCGTCCATCGTGGTGGAAGGTGGAAATTAAAGAAGTTGAGTGGCGGGGGGAGTGAAGGCTGGGGGGAAACTTGATGAGACTCAGCAGAAGTCTCATCAAGTTGTTTTTAAAGAGCCTCGGTAGAGGTCTTTAAAGTTAAGGACCTCTAATGAGGATTCTAGCTAATCATCAGTTACTGAGGCTTAAAAAACAAATGGTGGTGGCGCGAGGGGGTCTTTTCTCTGTAAGTTGGGCTTACTTGCCCCACTTACAGAGACGGTGGTGGATGCTCTTAGACCTGCAGTCAAGAGTATTAC
This sequence comes from Uromyces viciae-fabae, assembly GCA_000785685.1. Taxonomy (NCBI): domain Eukaryota; kingdom Fungi; phylum Basidiomycota; class Pucciniomycetes; order Pucciniales; family Pucciniaceae; genus Uromyces; species Uromyces viciae-fabae. The sequence continues at coordinate 5,075 of KN361656.1, forward strand.
GGGGTAATACATACCTATTTTCTACTCTTTTCTCTATGAGCTTCGCGAGTGGCGCTTGCGCCAGCCAATGTCAACCAGGCCCTCCAAATCCAGGAGGGGCTTGTGTTAAGTTAGGTCTAGGGGGCGTTCATAGGTGGGGTCTTGAAGATAGACGCCGAAGAGCCAGTTTGATGATGATGACGTAATCCTCCTCCGATCTATCCGTGATTCCGTCGGGTGTTTTCGCGGCGTGGGGTCTTGGGCTTCCCTTTCTTCACTACTTAACTTCTTCTTCCATATCCACTTCATCTTTCTTGTATCCACCTCACAATGTCCATTAAGTCAATCTTTGCCCGTCAAATCTTCGACTCCAGGGGTAATCCCACCGTTGGTCAGTCACAGAAGATATTCCTGTTAATGACCATTGGAGATTTGTAGCATCTACTGACTGTTCAAACGTGTTGTCTGGTTTGAGTAGAGGTCGATCTCGTCACTGCCAAAGGTAGCTGATCTTTTTTCTAGAAAATCTATTCAATCGTTCATTTAGCTAACTTTGATTGTCTTTAAGGTACTTTCAGGGCTGGTGTACCCTCAGGTGCTTCCACTGGAGTACATGAAGCTGTTGAATTAAGAGATGGAGATAAATCTCAATATCTCGGAAAAGGTTATTTTCCCGGTTATGCTTTTAATTTAGCCACTCGTTTTTAATGGCCATTTTGTTTTTGTTGGTCTCTATTCCTCGTTCCAGGTGTCAGCAAGGCGGTCAATCACGTGAACACTATCATCGCATCCGAATTGATTAAATCAGGCCTTACGGTTAGCGATCAAAAAGCTATCGACGACTTTCTTATCAAACTTGATGGTACTGCAAACAAGGGGAAACTGGGAGCTAACGCCATTCTTGGTGTCAGTATGGCTGTTGCTAAGGCTGGTGCTGCCGAAAAGGTCGGCAAAAAATTCCCCTGTGATGATTCTTCCACTCGCAATGATCCTTGAGAACTTTTCTGATCAGACCCGGATTACATGATAATTTCTCCAGGGACTCCCCCTCTATGCTCATATAGCACAATTGGCTGGCACTACAACTCCTTATATCCTCCCCCTCCCCTGTATGAATGTCATCAATGGTGGATCACACGCAGGCAACGCTTTGGCCTTTCAAGAGTTTATGATCCTCCCCACTGGTGCCGAGACATTCCAAGAAGCCATGAAAATGGGCACAGAAACTTACCATGCTCTCAAAAGTGTAATCAAGTCTAAGTATGGAATAGATGCTACCAATGTTGGTGACGAGGGTGGGTTTGCTCCAAACGTTCAAGGTGCGGAGGAATCCCTTGAAATCTTGACCGAAGCTATCAGGAAAGCCGGCTATGAGGGTAAAGTCAAGATCGCTCTTGATGTTGGTCAGTCGATTTACCATTATACATATTTTAGATCTTTCAAATTGAAACTTTACAATGACTAATTATCCAATCCTGTCCCCAAAGCTTCATCCGAATTTTACAAGGATGGAAAATACGACCTCGACTTCAAGAATCCTAAGTCTGACCCATCCAAATGGTTGACGGGGGTCGAGCTTTCTGAAACTTATATCAAAATGTATGGTTTCCCGCATCAGTTTGTTTCAACTAACGTCATTAACTGAATTAATCTAATTAGGATCAAAAAGTATGGTATCGTCTCCATTGAAGACCCATTCGATCAAGATGATTGGGAAGCTTGGTCGCATTTCACGAAACATGCTGGCATTCAGATCGTTGGTGATGACTTAACAGTTACCAACCCTATTCGTATCAAGACGTGAGGCAATTTTGCAATTAGTTCCATTATGTTTGAGCTGACAAGATAGCAATTATTTCCTTGTAGTGCCATCGACAAAAAGGCTTGCAATGGTTTGCTGCTCAAAGTCAACCAGATTGGTACCATTACCGAGTCAATCGAGGCAGCTAGACTGGCTCAATCTGATGGATGGGGTGTCATGGTTTCTCACAGGTCGGTTTATTTTTTGTTTTGTCGCTTCATTTGATGGTTTGTAAAACGCTTAACTATTCAATTCGTCTTTCAAGATCTGGCGAGACTGAAGACACCACGATAGCCGACATTACTGTCGGTCTCGGCGTTGGTCAGATCAAGACTGGTGCACGTGAGTACAGAACAAGGCGGACTTTGAATTTCATAAAGAATAGAGGCTCATTTTCTTCTTCTTAAACAATATCCTTGTGCTTAGCTGCACGATCGGAACGAGTTTCCAAGTACAACGCCTTGCTTCGCATATCCGATGAGATCACCCAAGCGGGCCAAACTGTGATCTACGCCAGTGGACAAGGACTAAGCGCGGGAAACACAGCTCCAGCGCTTCATAAGAAGTAGTTTCAATTTGATTGGTTGGACAGCCTGTAGCCATTAATGACTTCGTTATACCGTTCACATTTTACATTACACAATTATCTCTTTTCTAGGGAAATCGTTTGTAATCCAAGAAGCCAAGTGCAAAATAGAGATCTGACACATTACAGCGCGTTGCATGTTTAGCCGAATGGCCTTCACAAAGAAGGCAACTATCTTGTGCCTGAATTTCACTTCAAGCCCCTTGAAACATATTTTTTCAATTTTGAAGCCAATGATAGGTTCCCCATTATTTGACCAATTGAATGGAAGAACTTGACATTGAATATCAACCATTCTCCAGATGAAGTGTAGGGGTCAGATGATTGTTAATCAAATGAGATAATGTGCTGCTGTCGTTCGTAGAAGACGGGGCGGGTATGGCCGGATACGGAGGAAGATCCGAGAGTATACCCGATGGTCGGGTCCGCTATATTTGGTGCCCAACAAAATGCCCGGCATAAACGGGGTGTGTCCGTGGGCATCAGCGGTCTTGAGTATCCGCGGAAATGCCCGCGGGTCAATCGGGTATACACAGTAGCTCCATTTGCCAACTTGTGTACCGTCGGGCCCGCGGGGGCCTGCACAACGGACTGGTTCACATCGATTGGCCAATCACTGCGGTGTGGTTGGCCAATCTGCCAAACCGGTGCAACACCAAGCTTTCCAACCATCTGGTAGGCCATCCTATGGCATACCAAAGGGTCAGAAGAGGCCAGCCGGCCCTGACGTGCAGCAATAATGCTGCACGTGGGGCCGACAAACTCCTACCAATTAGTAGAACCGGCCAGCTCTGCCCCCGCACTGGCATACCGAAAATAAGCGCGGCTGGCTCACCATTTGGTGGAACCAGCCTCTTTGTACGTTATGGTACACATCAGTTGGCTGCACCAACTGATGTTACCATTTTCATACCTCTCCTCCTCCACATTTTTCATTCCTCACAGGTTGTAGTGACTCACCACAGCAATATTTTGGTGCTCTTCACTAATATGAAAACTTTTTTGAAAAAATAAAATAAAATAAAATAAAAAGAAGTAAATAAATTAAATAAAAAATAAATAAAAAATAAATAAAAAATAATAAAAAATAATAAAAAATAAAAAATAAACACAAAAATAAAAAATAAACACAAAATGAAAAATAAACACAAAATAAAAAATAAAAAATAGAAATAAAAAAAATAAAAACAATAAAAAAAAAAAGATAAAAAATAAAATCATAAATAAAATGAAAAAAAAAATAAAATAAAATAAAATAAAATGGAATAAAATAAAAAATAAATAAAGAAATAAAAAAATAAAAAATAAAAAATAAATAAAAAAATAAAATAAAAATAAAAAAATTATTTTTTTAATTTTTAATTTTTTTGCTTTTTAAAACCTTGAACAATCATTTTCTGACTGTTTTATTTTTTATTTTTTTATCTTTTTTAATCTATGTTAATCTGCTTTCTTTCTTCATTTCACTCATACTAATCTAATACAGGTAAGATAAATTCTTTTTCTTTTTTGAAAACTTGAACGATTTGTTTTTGACTAATTTTCTTTTTTATTTATCTTTTTCAATCTTTTTTAATCTTTTTTAATTGATTTTTCACCTGATTTTCTTCTTCATTGCACTAGTGCTAATCTAATACAGGTTATGTTTTTTTCTTTTTTCTTTTTTAAAACCTTCAACAATTGTTTTCTAACCAATCTTTTTGCTTTACCTTTTTTAATCTTTTTAATCTTCTTAATCTATTTTCAACCTGATCTCTTTCTTCATTACACAAATATTAATCCAATACAGGCAAGGTATTTTTTTTCTTTTTTAAAACCTTGAACAATGTTTTCTGACAATTTTTTTTTTTTTTTTATCATTTTTAATCTATTTTTTCTTTCTAATCTCTTTTAATCTGATTTCTTCTTCATTGCATTAATGTTGATCTGATACAGCTCAAGTTTTTTTTTTTTTTTTAAAAAAACTTGAATAATCATTTCCTGACTTTCTATTATCTTATTTTTTTGTCTTTTTTATTTTTGTTTAATCCCATGTTTTCTTCATTGCACTAATGGTAATCTTATGATTTAATTTTGTTTTTTCCTCTTTTTTAAAAACTAGAAGCACCCTTTTCTGACTTTTTTCTTGTTTCTTATTTTTGTTTTTTTTTTAATCTTTGTTTTATCTTTTTTTTTTCTCCATTGGATCGCTGGTAAACTTATAAAAGTAGTCTTTCCTGTATTTTTCAAAAACTGGAACAAGCATTTTCTGACTTTTTTTTAATTTTTTTTTCTCCTTTTCTCAAGTGTAATTTCAAGAAAACTCAATGGGAATTATTGGTTTCCTTCTTGTTTTTTTTTGTTTTTTTTTTTTGTAAAATTGGTAGGCAATAAAAATCAATTGAATCTCTAATTACATTTCATTTTACTTAAATTCTTTTTTTCTCACTGATTCTTATTTTTGCTTCTTATTTTTTATTTTCATTATTATTGTTTATTTTTTATCCTTATTGTTCATTTTTATTTCCTTAGTATTGCTTATTTTGTTTCTTATTTTTTATTTTGTTTCTTATTGTTTATTTTGTTTCTGATTTTTTCTTTGCTTCTTCTTGTTTTGTTTTGTTTTTTTTCTTGTTTTTTCTTACTTTGTTTTTTCTGAATTCGTGTTTATTTCCTACTCCGTTTTTATTTCCTCCTTTTTACTTTTTTTATTTTTTTTAGTTTATTTTTATTTCTTTATTATTTTTTTGAAATTATTTTATTTTTATTTTTTATTATTTTTTTTCATTGGGAGAATCTGGGTATTGATGTGTCAGTGAAACCGCAAAGGCTGCACGTCGGGCAGTAACTGACAGCGGGATGGCCGTGTGGTGTTCCAACCACTGTTTTATGGAAGTGGGGATCCCGCCTCCCCTACAATTGTCTTCCCAACGGTAAGATTACCATCAGCAAAGGCCCGCGTAAAACACGGTAGTGTCCACGTCGGACACTATGTGGTCTGCGGGTGGAATCAGAGCCTCTGTGTATGTTCAATTTTTCCCGGCTTGGGAAAAATTATTTTATTTATATGTCTTCATTTCTTACTCCAATGCCTTGCCCACCACTCCCCACCACCAATACAAATACCAATACCACTAACACTACCAGTACCAGTGTCCCATCTGTTGAATCCTCCCATCCTGATCTGACTGATCTATCAAGTGCCAATGAGACCGCGGTTACTACGACCCCATCCCAGAACCGGAGCTGGGTACGGACATATTTCATCCCCATTGCTGATGCTAATGGCAAGGAATCCAAAGTTGAATGCACTGCACCTGGAAAAATTGGCAAGCCGTGCAACAAGCAACTAGCCTGTGACAAAACCCACAGCACCAAAAGTATGATTGAGCATTTAACCCCGATGCGCAAGATGGATGATCCTGGCAAGCGAGAACAAAATCAACAAGTTATTACAGTTCTCTTCAAGCAAAGACATTTGGACTCCCATTCAAGAGTAAGTTTTCAAGTTTTTTCTGTTAACTACATACAACTGGACAGTTCAAATAACAACTGACTTATGAATGCTACCTTGTTCCTAGGTTAAGCTTACCCCCAACACCTTCAAAAGGATTCTGGCGACATTGCTTGCTTCAGCAGATTTTCCATTTTCTTTTGTAGAAAAAGATGCTTTTATTAATCTCCTCCAGGTCTAAAATCCAAGGGTATCTAACATGTTGATCAAACAAAAGCGCCTTGGAGGTATCACGACTATACATAGCCTATAATCAGCAATTCAAAAAAATCCTTCAAATATCTAAATATATTGCCTACACTCTTGACGTGTGGACTTCGCCAAATAAAATGGTGTTCATGGCTGTCACTGTACATACAATCAATTCACAGTGGGAGATAGTGGATATTCTGGTTGGGCTGCCACCAAGGCTGGTTCACTACACCATTTGGCCCTTTTAGCGTAGCTTAGCGGACATTTTCCATTTTCAAACTGTTGTTATTTGTAGCGGAGATTTTTTCACAAGTTTCTGTTGGTTAGCGTGGTGGCAATTTTTTTTTCAGAAATTTGGTTATTTCTAGCGTCTGAAAATTGCCGCTACACTAACAAGCACCACAATTTTTTTTTCTGCTAACAGAATTCAACGATTTTCTAGCGTCACTGATCCTGATGTTACGCTATGCTAGACTAGAAGCCAGACTAACATAAGGCCACACTAAGGCTAGAACTACACTAGATATAGAAGTACAGCTAAGCTACTACTACAGATACACTACGCCAACAAGCAAGTGTAATGAGAATTTTGAAAAAGAAAAAAATTAAGGGAAAAGAGTGATTGGTGATGATGACTGATGTGGCTGTGGTCACCCAGAAAATATTCAAGTCCGGACATCCAACAAAGCTTGCAGTCACATTTTATGTTTTTATATTCTTTATTATCTTATTTATTATCTTTATTTATCTTTATTTTTATTTTTATTTTGATGTTTATGTTTTTTTTTTGAAGACATAATCAAGATATATAGGCAGACATCTAAATTCAAACTGTTTGGTGAAAAAGTTGAACCACACTGTGATATTAAGTGTAGAGCCCATGAATTAATAGTGCAGTGGGCATCAATTTTTAACCAGACAGTTTGAATTTGGATGTCTGCCTATATATAATAATTAAAAATTGAATCATTCTTAAAAAGAATGAAAACAAAATTTAACAAAATACAAAAACACAAAAATAAAAAAATGAAAAATCAAAAAAAGTAAAAAAGTAAAAAAATACAAAAAAATAAAATAAAAATAAAAATAATAACAAAAAACTCAAAATATCTGTTTATTGATTATCTTTTCCAACTGATATGGTACTTCTTGTATTTATTTTTGCTACATTAACAATGACAACGGCTAACGCTAATGGGTAGCATAGCCAAAATTAATACTAACTTTGGTGTTATCAATTGCTAACACCAACAGTTAGCCTTAGTTTCAAGAAATGTACTCTAACATGAATCATAGCTATTTGGAAACTAACGCTAACACCTAGTGTATCTTTTCAACGCTAACACCGCTAACATGGCCAAAATCCCAAAATTGGTTAGCGTTATTTTTTTTCTTTTCACATCCAACTAACGCTACACTACGCTACTTTTGTTTTTCTTTCAAAACCTGTAAGCGTTAGCTGGAAAAAAAAAAACTAACGCTAACAGTAGTGTTAGTGGGAAAACACTAGAATTACGCTACGCTAACGCTAATGTTAGGGTAGCGGACCCACCCTTGCTGCCACCCATTTATGGTACAATAATTTATTTTTTTCATCATATATATTTTTTTTTTTCATCATATAATATTTTTTTTTTTCATCATATAATTGCTACAAACATCAAAAACTTCAGTATTGAGAATGTTGAATTGATCAATTCTATCTTTTGGGTGAACACATGGGATTCAATTTTGCTCTAACACTTGTTGATACACTCAAGAAACTGGAAATAATAAATTCAGTGGTCAGCATCATGGCTGATAATGCCTCAAATAATGGGACTCTCTCAAGGAAAGCCAAAGAACTCATGGACAACCAATTCCATGCATCCCATCACCAGTTGGGATGCATGGAATATGTAATAAACCTTGCAGCTCACGATGGTCTTTCCGCGTTTGGGTTGATTGAAATTCCAACCAAATGTAAAATCCCAGTGGAAACAAGTGAATTAACCAATGAGAGTCAGACTGACCGCAGCAATCACTACCCTGTCAATCTTAAAACCATTATATCTTGTATCCTTGGTCTTTCCACATAAATTTGTGGCTCCCCTCAACCTTGCAAAGCGTTTCAATTGGCAATTAAAATGGTGTCTCCCACTCCAAGCCAAAAAGATTGTGATTTACCTGTATCTTGCATGAACCCTTCTCCTTCAACAAAATCTTTAATCCTGGATGTTACTATCCGCTGGAATTCCACTTTCTTAATGCTCAAAGAAGCATTCAATATGTATTGCTCCTGATCTGATACCTCTAAGTACAGCCTCAGCAACAAGCAGAGGAAATTATGGCTTTTCTGAAACAATTCCACAAGGTTACGGAAATCTTATGTCAATCAACTTATCCAACACTCAACTTAGCCATACCTATCTACATTTCACTCCTCAAGAACATTGTCTACGTTGAAGAAAACTTAGATGCTTCTCAAATCGTCATTCCCACTAATCAGATGGTTGATGAACTCAAAAAATATCTTATTACAAGATTAGAGAAACCAGCACCTTTGTGTGCAATGATACTGGATACTCACATCAAGGTACATTACATCGAGAAAAATTATAACTTCCTAGTCCAAAAGCTGGGGCTCGATCTTTCTCCCAGTGCATCTCTGGCAGAGCTCCAAGTGCTCCCTTGGAAAGGATTTTCTCTCAAGCTAAATTAATCATTGGAACTCAACACTACATTTTGGATCCCAACTCTATTGAGCAGCTCCTCTACTTGAAGGAATGGACTAGAAAATCAAAACACTTTGAGGAGGAGGTTGAGGAAAATACTGAAACAAACTGATGGTTTTAACTTTTATTTCTTTTTTTCAATAAAACAAATAATCTTAACTAAAAAATACAACCAAAAAAAAATGTGATAAAGAACCTCTTGTAACTTGTTAATTTAAAAGAAAAAAAATGTAATACAAGTATCATAATGTGATTTTTTGTTTATTGACTGAAGTCTGAAATATATAAAAAAAACAATTTCAGCCAAAATTTTGTTATGATACCCAAAATATCCGGCCAGTTGAGCATAACCTCCCAAGTTTTTACCTGGACCTACCCAAACAATTTTTTCAAAAAAAATGCAGCCCGCTAACTGTTCCCGCTGGTACAGATACCGGGTATGTCCAAATACCGGCTATTCAGGGTCCAGTCCTAGTAGTCTGTAGTTGGCAATCCAATTTTTGTCAGAATTCATGCCTATTGTTGTCCCCATATGTCAGGGTGGCACCCCGGCTCAAGCTGCATGGCCGGTTGGGTAGGGTCTATTATATAGATATGATGTGCATACTTTGTTTTTCTACCATTCAGTGGCTGGTTCAACCCATGGGCTGATCCTTGTCACCTTTTTTTTTTCAAAACTCACAAATTTAGTTACAGCCCAGACCAAAGGGCTTGGCTTCAGACTTTTTTTAAACTCAAAATTTGGTTCCCAGGCCAAACTGTACATAATAGGAGCTACCCAATGTCAAATTTACTTTGGAGGTTGGGTGGTGCAAACCCACTGCCAACCTAAGCCTTGTTTGCATGTGCATCCAACAAAAATGGGACATGAGTTGTATGGGTTAGACCCTGTTACACTTTTGCTGCATGTCTGGTCAACATGCCACCTTTTTTACCTTGTAGGGCAGAATCACTCAGCCATCATTTTGTGAATGAGGTCTCCAGGTCAATAAATAAACAAATTGAATAATTATTGGGGACTGGTTTTGGCACCAACCAAAAACTTTCCTGCACCTCCTTTTGACTGCCAGAGGATGTCCAGCTTTTTTTGTTTTTTCAAATATTAGGGGGTGTCAAATATCACCAAACCCAACATTACAAACACAACCTTTTTTTTGGATCAAACACAACTTTTTAATTTCGAGTTTTTCAAAAAATCTTGACCCAACTGAGGTATTCTTTGAAATGCAGTTTTTCATAAAAACATAGTTTTTTGAGCCAAACCAGACATTTCAAAATAAGTGGGTTTTTTTGAAATAATCCTCACCCATCAAACCACATTTGTCTCTCCTCAACTACCAAATTACTTGACAACATCACACAGTTGACACAACTCAATTCACCAATTGATATCAACTTTTTTAATATTATTTTTTATAGTATTCTTTTTTTTTTTTTTAATACTATTTTTTATAGTATTTTTTATTTATTTTTGTTTTTATTTTCTTCTTGTTTTGTTTTGCAATGTAATATTACTCATTTTTATTTACTTTTCCTTCTTTTAGATTCACACCAGCAATAAATTGGCTCTGTTTATGATAACACGCTTTGATTGTAAGTTTTTCTTGTTTTTTTTTTTCTTTCTATTTTTGCAAACAAATCATACTGGGGGAAATAACCATGCAACACATATTACCTGCACGCATTTGGTAGTGGGGGAATCAAATCGCATGACTAATTTTAATGGCTAATTTTTTTAATTCTTTTTTTATTTTTAATTTCAAAAGAAAATACTTTAAAGATGCCAAGTTCAGCTG
>KN361657.1:0-15709 GCA_000785685.1 Uromyces viciae-fabae
GTTGAGCTTGCTGTGCATATCTGATGCACAAAAAAATGGTTAGGCCAACAGTTACTTGGACCCTTTAATTGACATGCCACTTCTTGGTACAACACATTTAAGATTTTAAATTTAATCATGTAATATTCTTTTCCTAAAATTGTTTGACATGCCACTTCTTGGTACAACACATTTAAGATTTTAAATTTAATCATGTAATATTCTTTTCCTAAAATTGTTCAAATCAAACACATAATAGCTGTTAAAAACAATATGAAGAGGAAATAAACCAAATAAGAATTTTTAATATCCGGATCATATTTAGATTCTAAGACTGGAGATAGTTATTGAAAAAGAGATTGGAAAATGATGAGTGCTTAATCTAACAAAGAAATTTGCAGGAGGAATAGGGGGGGGGGGTTCACAATTGGATTTTGGGGGAAGTGATTTTAGCACCCACAGAATTTTTATTATGATTTTTAGTTTAAAAATTTAAGCGGAGGTTGGAGGGAGCAAGATGGCATCTGAGTTGACTTGCAGACTTCTCACGCTTAAATTTTAGCAAGCAAGAAAATTTCCAAGATTTTTCTTTATAAAAAAAAAAATTTAAGGGCCGCAGGAATCAAAAAAATCCCAATTTTGAAACCTCCTAAGATTAAGTTATGTATTTTGACAATTTTAAATTCGACTGTTGTTTAATTTTAGTTAAACCAGAGGGGGTTGGGCTTTTTTGCGTTGGCGAGAGGCCCATGACGATTGGGCTCAGACCGATCTAACGGAGCATTTCGTCGAACTCAAACAGTGCCATTTAACAATTAAACAAACAAACGTCCTCATCAAAAAAAAGAAAGAAAAAAAACCTCAATCTTTTCACTCGCATTATCATGGTTTGTAAAAATTGTTTTTTTATTTATAAACTCTTTCCCTATCATTTGACTGATATTTCCATTCTTATTTTTTTCTTATTCTTCTAAGGCATCTGGTAAACTCCCTCTTTTTTTTTAAATTCAACTTTTATTCATTTGTTTATTAATCTATTAATAATCATTCTCTGATCATTATCAGGTGTGGCCGTCCAGGACAAATGTCTTGTGGAATATCAGAATCTAAAATTAGGAAAGAGTAAGTTTTTTTTTCTTTTCTTTTTCATCTACATAGATTAATACCTGGCGCACATATATACGAATCACTACCTTAAACAATTAATCAAATCTTGAAAACTTTTTTCATTTTAATTTTTGACTTTATTTTTGATTTATATTGAATTCGGTTACAGAGTATAAATATATCATTTTTTCAATCACGGATGACTTTAAAGAAATTCAAGTAGAGAAGACTTCGGACGCACAATCCTACGACGATTTCTTAGAAGATTTACCAGCGGAATCTTGTCGATTTGCTGTTTATGACTTTGAGTATAAATTAGATGGATCGGAGGGTGTCAGGAACAAGCTGTGCTTCATATCTTGGTAATTTTATTTATTTCATTCATATAAATAATATTTATTCATTTAAATACTTGCTTTGATTTCATCTTAACTTGACATTTTCATTCACTCTACTCTTCATTAGGTCTCCAGATTCTGCTAAAATTAAGCAAAAAATGATTTATGCTTCTTCAAGAGATGCCATTCGTCGTGCCTTGATTGGTATAGGTATAGAAGTTCAAGGTACCGACCCGAGTGAGGTAGCCTTTGATGCAGGTTAGCCTTTTTCTTTTGTTTTATCTTATCATCCTCATCTTTGCTTGATTGATTCATGATATTTTTTCCCCCTTCTTCTTAGTGATGGATAAAGCCAATCGAAGATAAAAATAATATCCAGTTTACTATACATCGCATTGAGATGGTTAGTAGTCAACTTTTTGAATAATAATGTTAAAAATGACGAAAAAAGATCTTCAAGCGATTAATTTCCGTTTTCTTTTCTTCTTTTTTTTTTGGTATTTTTTTTTTTTTTTTTAAATTTCCTTCCAGTTAGAAAGAAAGAGCATTAATACAACTTTAGACTCGCTTTACAACTACCGAAAGCGATCATTTGACCATAAAATAGTCACACTTTATCACCTCTCTCATGTTTTATTTTAGCTGTTGTAGATGAATTTGACTATGTCATGTAGTGTGAAATTCTCCCAGGTTTTTTGACCATGATGATGGATGAAGAGTATATCAGAGAGAGATTCTCATTTAAATTTGTAGGATCACATGAGTCTTGATGATTGAATTTCGTCCACACACATAAAGCGTTATTTGCTATCCTCTGTCTCACCCCAAATCTATTTATCCGCTTTATTTATGAAAAGAGAGTTTAGTCTTGCGAAGCTCCATTTCTATACAGACATGCTCTCTCTCCAATTTAAAATTTAAATAACAATTTACGCGATCGCACCACTTTTTTCCCCAGGTTTTTTTTTTTGTTGGAGACTGCTTTCACCACTTCATAGTTTCTACTTGAGCTTCTTTTTCATTTCTTTGTTGATGCCTGAGCTTATAAAATCCACTGGACAGACATACCAAAAACAGATGAAGTAACATTGCATGTACATAGTTCTTGATCGTGATTCACAGTGAGCCTGAATAGGAAAAGATAGATAAATGACATGCATATTCAATTCAACTGAGCTATAATTAACTCGTTTCCTTTCCTTTTGGTCAGCCCCACTGGATGATTCGAATTTGATAAAAACAAAGTCAATCAACTTTGTACTTTTTTGGTTTGGATTCAATTTATCGTATATGAGCGTTTTTCCATAATCTTTGGTTCTTCTGTCTGAAAATCACCAAATGGGTTTCTTGGAAGTATCTGAACTGGATTTTTGATCGGAAATTCAAGAAATTGAGGATTAAATAAACCACCATTCATACTATTGTGATCGAATAAAGCGCTATGTTTGTTGTTGAAGCCTCGGTCAAGAATCTTCAGTATACTTATTGGTGATTCTAATGTCCGAGATGACTACGGGAAGGAATCTTTTCAATCGATTATATTGATAATGTTGAGAAGCATCATACGCATTGAGATCTCTGGCTTTCTCGAGTGTATGCTAGCTATGCCTAAAGCTACATTCCAAATCATCTGCTTGGATAGATGTTGCTATATAAACAAGGGTACTCTTCTTATGAGGAATCATCTTCCCCCCATCTCAGTACTGTAGTCACTAACCGAAGTCACGATACGAATCCTTTCAATTCTTAGTCAATTTGTATTACACCTTCACTTTCTTTTTTCTTTTTTTTTACGAATAGCATAAGCTACACAATATGCGTACCTCGTGTCTTTTCGCCGTCATCACAGCTTCACTTGGTAAGCTACCTACATCCTTTGAAAATCCATCAAGTTTTGAAATTTCATGCTAAAACAACCTTAAAATCTTATGACTTTTTTTTAGTTGGAGAATATCAAAGTGGTCCAATCCTTTCGACTCCCGATGCTGATCAGCCTTTCGATGGTTCTACTAACCCGATCAATGTTGACTCGATCGGGACTCATGTGCAGGACTTGGCCAGCCAATCTGCAGCAGCCTCCAACTTAGTTCAAGGGTTAACATCCAACTTCAATCTCCATGGAATTCTAGGAAAGCGGAATAGCAATAGACCTTCCTCATATGATCCCCAAAGAGATACCGATTCGCAAAAGCTGCCTGGAGTTTTACCAGGTTCAGGCTCTTCAATTCCTCTAGTTGATTCTGCGCGTCCTTCTGTCTCTCCATTACCAGGCCTCAACAGTTTACCTGGTATTCCTTCAGTTGGAAGCATCCCCAAGTTATCTGATGAAACTAACTTGCCCTCCACCGGTGGCCTTCCAGCTTTAAATTTGCCTTCAACCAGTCTTGGTCGATCACATGGTGCTCTACCTGTTGGGAATCTTCCCAATTTACCCGATGTAGGCCACTTACCTGTTGGTAAAGGTGCTATTCCAGGTCTGAACTTGGCCAGTACTCCCGCTGCGGGAAGCGTCCCCAATCTAGCCAGTGCAACCAACTTACCATCAACTGGGAATCTTCCTGCTTTAAGCTCACCGTTAGCTAGCGTTAGCAACCTAGCCGGTACTTTACCAGTTGGAGGCGTCCTTAATCAATCTGACCCTTCGTCGTCTAATAGTTCCCTTCGAGCTGTGAAGTTCCCCAGCGTTCCTTCGGTTGGAAGCATCCCTAACTTGACTGCTGCCGGTTCCTCCGCTGGTCCCCCTTCGAACTCTGCTTCATTACCCGCTATTGGTAGCTTACCCAGTCTCCCGTCGATTGGAAGCATCCCTAACTTGACTGTTGCCGGTTCCTCCGCTGGTTCCCCTTCGAACTCTGCTTCATTACCCGCTATTGGCAGCTTCCCCAGTCTCCCGTCGGTTGGAAGCATCCCTAACTTGGCTGCCGCTGGTTCAGGTGCTGGCTCTCCTGGTGGTCTCCCTTCTTTGAATTCGGCCTCATTGCCGTCTGTTGGTAGTTTGCCTAACCTCCCCTCTGTCGGAAGCATCCCCAACTTGGCTAGTGCAGGTTCTCCCGGTGGTCTCCCTTCTTTGAATTCAGCTTCATTACCAGCTCTTGGTAGTCTCCCGTCTGTCGGAAGCATCCCCAACTTGGCTGGTGCAGGTTCTTCCAGCGGTCTCCCTTCTTTGAACTCGGCTTCATTACCGGCTATTGGTAGTTTGCCCAGTCTCCCATCGGTTGGAAGCATCCCCAAATCGAATGGTGAAAGTTCTCCCGGTGGTATTCCTTCTTTGAACTCGGCTTCCTTGCCGGCTCTGGGTAGTGTCCCATCGGTTGGAAGCATCCCCAATTTGGCTAGTGCAGGTTCTCGCGGTGATCTCCCTTCTTTGAACTCGGCTTCATTACCAGCTCTTGGTAGTCTCCCGTCTGTCGGAAGCATCCCCAAATTGGCTGGTGCAGGTTCTTCCAGCGGTCTCCCTTCTTTGAACTCGGCTTCATTACCGGCTATTGGTAGTTTGCCCAGTCTCCCATCGGTTGGAAGCATCCCCAAATCGAATGGTGAAAGTTCTCCCGGTGGTCGCCCTAGTTTGAACTTGGCTTCATTGCCAGCTCTTGGTAGTTTGCCATTGCCCAACCTCCCGTCAGTTGGAAGCGTTCCCTTATTGTCTGGTGCAGGCTCTCCCGGTGGCCTCCCTGGTTTGAATTCGGTTTCATTACCGGCTCTTGGTAGTTTGCCTAGTCTCCCGTTGGTCGGTGGCATCCCTAAATTAGCCGGTGCATCATCGTCTGGTGGCCTTCCTTCATCGGCTTCACTGCCCGACCTTGGTAACCTACCTAAGGTTCCGTCCGTTGGAAACATCCACTTGTCTGGTTCAACTTCAACAAGCCCCTCATCGGCGGACTATTCTAACGAGAATTATAACGACGAGTCTGGTTATGATGCTTCTTCCAAGAAATAAATCTCACATCTTTAAGGTATGTCTAAAGTTCAATTTCTCTTTTCTTCTCCTTGGATGCAATGAATCACAACCCATTTGCTTATTTCAATTTTACCTTTAAATAATAGCATCCAACGGCTAGCAAAAATGAAACGAATCGCTGGATGATAGTTTTTCACTTTCGTGGATTCTTCTATAAAAAAAAAAAGAAAAACGACCTACTCCGTCTCCTCAAAATTCAAACTTGCTAATTTTTTTTAATTAGATGTTTGCATTCTTTATTTTTATTTTATTTTATTTATTACTTATCCTTCTTTTGTATAAACATGTAAATACTGAATCATCTGCAAATGTCTGAATCGATCTGACAACACAATGTAAATAACTCGTATAGACACTGAAATGTACTTAGTTAATTTTACTACAAAATCTGTTTTTTCCACTTTCGAAGAGCCCTTTTGAGTATTCTTCCATCAGTGCCTACAAGCTCCTATTAGGTTTTTATGAAATCGTGAAGCCAGAAGAACATCTTTACATTAAATATCGTCGTGATCTGATGTAAACGATGTTGAGAAGCGCGATTTCAAAACACGTGCACTGTAAAAATATCCTTCGTGAATCAAAAGAATTCTTTATAATTTAATACAAACAGCAATCTCAGTTTTTTTTCTTCCCACCTGCATGCGCCATGTCATAGATTATGACTTGTATGAAAAAGAAAGATAAAGACATGAAGGAACTCTCATAAATGGTAATATAAACATATAACATTTAAACAAAGTTATTGTTCACTCCATATCACATCAAAAACTGATACCTCCAACGTTGGCGGCTGTGGAATGTCATAAAAAATGATTTATTGTCTTAACATTAATGAAAATAATCCAATTAAAAACAGAAATAAGCAATAAATTTTAGGTATCTAGTAAATTAAATTGTAACAAAATTTTCAAGTAGAATATACATGGTCATAAAAACGCTCCCAATAAACAAAAGAAGGTCCATCAGAATTAAAAATTAAAATGAAAAACAAAAAACAAAAACAAAAAAAAAAATAGTTTGGAGTTTATTTTTTTTTTTTAAGAGGAAGGGCTTTTCATTTCCATCGATTCAATTAATCTAATAGTTTCTAAAGTTGGTTTAGCACCTAAATTACAAATAAAAAAAACCTTCCACTCAGTTTAAAAAACAGAAGAGAAAAAATATAAAAACAAGTTAAAAGAAATACTTTTAAAATTTATTTAATTAATTAAAAAATAAAAAGAGAAAGAAATGAGATTATGAAAAAAAATTGACTGACCTTTCTGAAGAAGGTATTGAAAAATGGAAGGATAGTTTCGTCGAGCAGATTCTTCGAGCATTTCTTCGAGCATTTCATCAGTAAGTTTAACACGATCTTCTAATCCAATACTTCTATTTTTTTTATCTTCTATATTAGTTTCATTAAGAGTTTGATGAGAGAGATGAATATTAAAAGAAGATGTAGAATCAATTTTAGAATGAATAACATTAAATGGATTATTTTTATTAGTTTCATTTGGATGAATATAATCAGGTTCTATTAATAATTTTAAAATTTCAAGATTTCCAATTTCTATTGCAACTCTAATAGCTAAATTATAATTAGTTTTAGGTCTAGCACCATGATTTAATAATAATCTTATAAATTTTACATTTCCACTTAATGCTGATCTTGCTAATGGAAAACCTCCAATTTTATCAGGAGAAGCTCCGAATTCAGTTAAAAGTAACTCAATAAATTGATATGAATAATCTAATTGTTCAGCTTGATTGATGTCGGTAGAAGTGGATTGATTATTTGGACTAGTCGGTAAATGTTTGAATAATCGAGTTGGAATTTGTCGAATTCGAAACTGAAATTTTTCTTTATGTTTTTTTGACAATGGAAGATCATCGAATATAAACTTTTGCAAGATCCTCAAAACTGGAATTGTACATATTCGATATTTGACCATTGCCTCCAATCTTCTTAAATCGTATTGCACCCATTTCCTGCGATTTTCTCTCCTCAATAGGGCAGCATGTTCCACTTTTTTATCCGATGACAGGTGTGAAGTTTTGAAATCTTCAAAAGTTGGTAGTTTTTCGCGGGGATATCTCCTCCATAAAAATATAGCTTTGTGTCGATCGGAAGTAGTACTTGAATAAATGCGGAATAGTCTCTTACAAACTAATGGTAAATCCTCTGATCCGGATAATAGCTGAATATCATGTAATATCTTGTAGAACAAGATAAAATAAAAAAGGAAATCAAGTTTATTAGTTAGATTTGTTTCTTTCTTTCTTTTTTATTTTCTTGTTCAACAATTTGAATAGACTAAACCTCGATTGGAAGTGACAGAAAAGAACACATGTTATTAAACCTTTCCTCTTCTTTCAGCGCTGGGTTTGAGTTTATGGAAGAATCGGGTTAAACGGGGGGCCTCCCTTTGTAAAAGACCCCTTTGAATTTATAAAAATATGAAAAAAATAAAAATAAAAATACTTTTTTACTTTCTTATGATTGATTTTACTCACAAATAGCTGAATGAAATGCGGAAAAGAGGAAGCAAGAATTCTTTCAACCAATTCAGAAACTGTATTTGAATTCAGTGTAGAAGATTACATCACTGAGGAAATATTACATCCAGCGATATAGTATTATTATCAGTTTTTCTCTGGGAAGGAAAGGCAAAGGAATTATTACAGTAGATTACTGATCTGGAAGATAACGCTGGATGCATCAAAATTTCCGTAGTATTGATGAAACCACGACTGCATCGAGATCAAGCTCAAAGGAAAAATGATACATAGTGAATGAAAAACTTCCATGAACCCTCTGTTTACCGCCAGCATGGGATCCTCCCACTGAATGTTTGCACGAGCCTTGAGAATGTAATATAGAAGAGAGCAAGCAGTCAAGAGAATACCAGCTGATGACAGACCAACCAAGCTACCCATGGAGGATAATTCAGAACTAAGCACTGGTGCGCCGGCGCGTCTTTTCAGCGGTCAATCACCCTGATGAGACAGCCGAGATTGAACCTGAAACTAATCGAGATTGCTGGAATCACCCTTCAATAGGCTTAGATACCTACTGACAGCTATTGGTAGTACTCAAGAATCACTCCGAGGATGCTTCATTTGCCTAATTCAGTTCCTGAAATATTTTCAAGTTGGCTGAACGGCGGATGCCTTCAGTGCTATGTTCGCTCAAACACTATTTTGACAACTTGCAACTCCAGTTTAATTATTCTCGCCATCTATTTGATGGTTTTTTTCAATCATGCATATTAGCATGCCTTCCTTTCCTGGTTTGATAGTCTAGTCTGGTTTTTTCATCACTATTTGACCGGTTCGTCTAAGAAAATAAGCGAAGTTCCAAAATGACCGAAGTAAGCAGAACTAAGGCAGTCAATTTTCCGATTCGCGTTCAAGGACTCCTCAACACCGGAATTAAAGAGTATAAATAGGGTGGTTTTGTGAACCAAGAATTCAGACATCACAATATCACAATATCACTTTCTTTCATTCCGATCAACCATTCACATTCACTCGACAGATCCACTTGTCAATTTACTCATCAAAGTAATAAATCAATCGACTTCTTTCTTTATATTTATATATATACTATCATAAACTCAAATCACAATTATGAACGGACTCACAGCCTTGATCATTTCTCTCGCTTGCTCATCTGTTCACGCTTTGCCACGTGACTATTCTTTTGATACAAGACGCGGTCCACAAATTTACCCAAATCAAAATTATGCATATTATCCCGCTCAATATTTTGATAACTTTGGTCCTAATCCATCTTACTTTTATCCTACCGCTAGACCCATTATAAATCATCCCAGTCGTAATGTAAGAAGCTCAACACGGTATCACTCAAAAGTACGTTGATATCATCATTTTTCTTTCATTTTCAAGTCAAAAAATACTGTATTCTTATTGACCAACTAATCATTCATCAATTATCCTTAGGTTAAACGTGATTTAGCTGATTTCGGCCTCGGAGCTGGTGGCGAAGTTGGAGCTGATCTTCATGCCGGACTTGGTGGAGGATTCGGCGGGGGACTTGGTGGGGGAATTGGTGGAGGAGTTGGTGGAGGAGTTGGTGGGGGGATTGGTGGAGGACTCGGCGGAGGACTTCATGGAAAACTTGACGGAGGAATTGGTGGAGGACTCAGAGGAGGAATCGGTGGAGGACTTGGCGGAGGACTTGGCGGAGGACTTGGTGGAGGACTTCATGGAGGACTCGGAGGTGGACTTGATGGAGGTCTAATCCATGGGATTAGCCGAGGATTTGCAGGAGCAGGTGCGGGTCTGCATGGAGGATTTGGTGCTGGACTTGATGGAGGATTTGGTGCTGGACTCAATGGTGGCCTTGGCTCTGGAATCAATGCCGGCCTTGGAGCCAGGTTCAATGGAGGATTTGGTGCTGGGTTAGATGGAGGACTTGGCCGAGATGCCGGATATTCAAATGGACGTGTCCAGCCCATCATAGGTCATCAATTTAATGGAGGTTCAAGGGGAGGATCAGGATATCAATCCAGTCACTTCAGTACTACAAGCTCAGGAAGTCCAATCAATCCAAGTCTTCCATACACTTCAAGTGTTGGCCAACAAGTCAACCCAATCATCCCCACGGTACCCGTTAGTCCTATAGCACCACAAGCTCCGGTTGTCCAAGCTGGACGCCAGATAACTCCTCCGGTTTCAGTTAACCCCGCTGTGGTACCTGTCAAGACTGGTGCTGCTCAATCCAGTGTAGCTCATCAAATCAACACCGGTAGTCAAACTGCTTCAGGAACGACAAATCCTACTTCATCAATTTCATCTGCTACCAGTCACCAACCCATTCCAATTCAATCCAGTGTAGCTCATCAAGTCAACACCGGTAGCCAAAGTGTTTCAGGAACCACCCCTTCTTCATCAATCTCATCTGCTATCAGTCACCAAGTTGAACCCATTCCAATTCAAGCCTGTGGGAGTCAACCACCAATTGTTCAAACGCATCCTTACTCTACCTAAATTTTGTATTTAAATACTTACTTAAAATTGATCATATGTGGATCGCTTTAAATCTGTTTTCTTTATTTCTTTCTTTTTTGGGTTTAAATTGTTTTATTTGTAAAATGTAAAAAATTTCAAGTGTATTTTCTTTTCTTGTATTTATCACTAATGAAATCATCCTGTTTTTCCTATATCCTTATCAAATTTCCACCTTGGATTTCTACATAAATACTTGTGATCAAGCAATTGTGTAGCAAAGCAGAAACCTAATTGGAAAAAATACCAATGAGAAGCTACAGACACCAACAGATTTTAGTTGTTATCCTTTTTGTATAGAATAACAAACCAAAAAAATCCACAAAAATCATTTAATTAAGATATATGATAGTTATTCTTTTTTAACAAAAAAAATCTGTGATGGAGAAACGCTGAAAAACAAGTTCAAATTTTTTTTCTAAAAATAAAGTATGTAAGAAAAAATGTATGGAGGAATAAGAAAGGGATGTCTGAAAAAAAAAACCATTAGAGACTACACATGTATTAATTGATTGCTCTGATGATATTTAGTTAAAAGAGTCGTCATCAGCCATATGTGTAAACTTCTCTCTTCTGCCTCCAGCATACTATTGTTCATCGACCAAACATTGAAAAAAACAATAAGAATTGAAGAGAAACAATGAAAAATAATAATAATCAAGGACAAAAGGATAAAAATAATAAAATAAAATATATGAATGAAAAATGAAACAGGGGCTCTATATACAGAAATTTAAATGATTTTCCCGTGTTCGGACTTTTATGCAAGAGGGATGATGTTGCGGACCATCTTGGAAAATTGTTGAGCGATTGATTTCAGCTATGGTAACTCTGATGAAGTGGTATGGAGTAAGGAGTGATTGAATGATCTAACCGCTTGATCAAAGTTACGGAATCTTGAGTTTGAATTAAATATTTTAAAAATTCGTACAACACCCAATTCACCCGCTGATTTTCTGAGCTGATGTCGGAATGACGGCAAGATACTATCTTTTAGAACTGGATTCTGAAGTCAAAATTCAGGTCAAACCATCCAGTATGATGTAGCCGGAATGTCAAGATTTCTCCCGGAGTCCTAAGGCTAACTAGCGCACCCCCGCCGCGGCAAGACTTTTGACAAGAGTTATCGGACGACCTTCCCAAAAAATCTCAATTTCAACCACAAAAAACAATCTTCATTTTCAACTCCACCAAAATCCATTATCCTGAAAAAGTTTCTATCCCTTCCATAAAAAAAAAAAAAAAACACCCATCCCTTCTTCACCCCCTTCTATCCTTCCCTTTCCCATTCCGACCTTTTAAAAATTGAGTCCCCCAATTCTCCTACCCCTATTAGTAAAAGGTTTCAACCTTATTCCTCCCGTATAGGCCGCACTATGCAGGAGGGCCCTCCTAATCCCATGGATCGTGATGATCCAATGGGTCGGAGTCAGGTTGATGGAGATCTTTCAAGATCTACTCAACCCAATCTACCCGTTCATCCTCCTCTTTCTCATTCTCAACACAACCCAAGCTCGAGCTTAGCTAAATTCATGTCTGATTTAATTCGTGCCCCCCGTTCACCAGATGGTAGTCTTGTTATTCCTGCTAATAAAGTTAATGATATTATTTCTCTTATTAAGAGTGATCTCATCAATTCTTCTAAAACCTTGTCTGTTGTTGAAGACATCAACACTCAAATGAATTCTTGTTTCAGCAACATTGAGCGTACTTAAACTCTTTAAAAACCAACTCCTCTCCTGAGATCGTTACTAATAAGAAGATTACTGGTACTAGTGTTTGGCCTTCTACAATGAATAAAACATTTGTTGCCCCTGCCATTGCTATTCACCCCAAGCCGCCTCCAAGCATGAGAATTATTAATGAGTTTAAACCAGCTTTTTTTGTTATTCGAAAAATCAATTCTGAGTCTCAAGCTTTTTTGAACATGAATGAAGAACATATTAAAACTATTGTGAATGATGTTCTTAAAAATTTAGATGCTAAAACTTCTGACAGCACCCCAATTGTTATCAAAGGTGTTGCTCGCCTTCCATCAGGTGACTTCAAATTTTTTGTTCAAGCTCGTTTCATGGCCCATTGGCTTCTTGAGCATAAGCATGAATGGACACATCTTTGTGATCCCATTCTTGTTACTCCTCCTACTTTTTTTCCTGTTATTATTCATTCCGTACCTATTTCCTTTACTCCGTCTCTTCCAGCATCAATTTATCATCTTTGTTTGCAAAATGAAATTGATGTCAAGGATATTCTCAATATGCGCTGGTTGGGCAATCCTCAAGCCTTAAACAAGTCTCATGGTTCCATTATTATTAATTTTCATGATAAAGAGTTGGCCAAAAAAATTGAAAAAGGTGGAATGTTTTATCATTCACTCTTTCTTCAAGGCGCTCATTTCAAAAAATCTCCCCTGCAATGTTTTGAATGTCTTGAAGTAGGTCACACTGTTCAAAACTGTGAAAATTCTCCCTTGTGCTAAATCTGTGGTAATAATCACAACCCCAATGAGTGTATCACCACAGTTGACGTTGAACGATGTGTAACCTGTCTTAAACATGAAAAATCTCTTTTTCCTTCTATTGAAATTGATGATAGCAATATCCGTTTCAAACATTCTGCTATGAGTATAAAATGTCCTCTTACATCACGTAATTTCTGCCGTAACATTATTTCCTCATGAATATTTACAACCGAACCAACTTAATCACTGTCCCCAATTTAAACCTTTTAAATCCAATCCCTTTGTTACCTTGTTCATTTTCATCATCTATTTCTGATAATTCATCATCAGAATCTTTTTCTATTCTTCATTTGAATTGTCATTCAAAATTTGATACAATGCTTAGTATCTTAAACTCGGAAAATGATTGCTCTATCCTGGTTTGTCAAGAACCATGGATCAATCCTCATACACTTAAACTGCCTTTTCATAATGATTGGCATTTTTTGCTTGATCATAATCATTCATCTTTGGATTATCATAATAAACACCGTTCCTGTTTTTACTTTAAAATTTGACTTGTTAACCTATATAATCCGCCTAGAAATTTTGATGGCCTTGATCCCTTCTATCAATGGCTTACACAATATAACAATCGTTCTGTTCCTACATTTATTTTCATGGATTCCAATCTCCACCATAAATTGTGGAATCCACCCAATTATCATTTCACCAATCCTCAATCTAGAAATTTGATTAAGAATTGTGGCCAAAATGGCTTTAAAATAATTTCGGAAAAACTATTCCCACTTATTTTCATTCTTGTTGTTGTCCTACTACTATTGACTTGATTTGGAGTAACCATATTTCTCTTAAATTTATTTCTTCCTGTGTTACATCCTCTATCAATCATGGCTTGGATCATCATTCAATTTGTCTTCAGTTAAATTTCAATCCTTTCAAACCTCTAGAGAACCGTCTTTCCATTGATTTCTCTTCAATTGAAGTTGATACATACATCAATCAACTTCAAAAAAATATTTCTTTATTTGATTCTTTTTTGTTAAATAATTCTACCAATATTGTTTCCTTTGTTGATAAGCTCACCAATATTATTTCTTCCTCACTCAATCAACAAAAAAAAAGTGTAAAGCACAATTCCATTAAAATAAAACCATGGTGGAATAAAGAGATTCTTAATCCCATCGATTCTTAATCCCATCATCAAAAATAGGAATAAAGCAAGAAAGTGGTTGATCCATTCAAATTTAACCAACGCATTCAATTGTTATCAAGAATGGCAACATATCTTTAAAGAAAAATTTTTTTGCCTCAAAAAAAATCACTGGCGCAACTTTTTGGCCAGATGTAAAGATCATGAAATTTTTCAAGCCTACAAATTCACCAAACCAACTAATTCTGGAAACATTGTGCCACTTCTAAGTTCCAACAATCAACTTACCTCTAACAAGGAAGAGCAAGCTCAACTTTTATTTGAAGGCACATCAGTTGTTCCAGTTAGCTGTGATCTTAATGATGTTCCACCTTCTTTGCCTTTATCCAATTATTCTTTTACCCCAATCTCTTTTTATGAAGTTTTTAATATTATTTCGTCTCTTCCAAAAAAAAAGCAGCTGGTCCAGATAATTCAAAAAATGAACTTCTTTCCTGGGGAAGAACTCAACTTACTCCTTTGCAAATGTCTTTATTTTTGGCATGCCTTAATATTTCTTATTTTCCTTCTCAATGGAAAATTGCCAAAACGGCTATCATTTGCAAGGCCAATAAACCTTCCTATTCTACCGCCAATTCCTATCGCCCTATTGCATTGCTTTCCTGTCTTGGAAAAATTTTTAAGAGTATCATCACAAAAAGAATTACTTTTTGGGCCGAAACTCATAATATTTTAGCGGATGGCCATTTTGGTGGTCGTGCTAATAGAAGTACTAATGATGCTCTCCTTTTTCTTACTTCATGGATTCGCCATAAATGGAAAGAAAATAAAATTGTTACTTCACTCTTTTTAGATGTAAAATCAGCATTCCCTTCTGTTATTATAGATAGACTCATCCATACTCTTTCATCATACAACTGTCCTTCTTACTTGACAGCCATCATTAATAATGTCCTCACCAATCGCTCAACTAATCTAAGAATGGATGATTATGTATCCCCCATCTTCGATTTAACTTGTGGTCTCCCTCAAGGTTCACCTCTGTCCCCTATTCTTTATATCATCTATAATTCTAGTCTTTTAATCAATTCACCTCTTGATTTATCGCAAGACAAAATCTCTATTGGCTTCATTGATGACATCACTCATCTTGTTGCTCATCGGCAATTTGACACTGCAATATCCCAACTAGAATGTGAAGGGTCCCACTCACTTCAATGGGGTTCCCGTCGCAGTGCTATTTTTGATCTGAACAAAGCTAATTTTCTTATTTTTACTCTTCGCCGCCCTCTTACCCGATCATTCAATTTCGGAAACCTTTCACTTCAACCTTCAGAATCCATAAAATATTTAGGTATCATGTTTGAACCCAAACTTTCATTCAAGCTTCAATTCAAAAAAATCGCAAAATGTGGCAATTCAACAGCTTCTCAACTCCATCACATTGTCAGATGCTCATACAGTTTAGGACTTAAACAGTCCAAAGCCCTTGTTATCAGTGTCCTTCGCTCTAGAATCCTTTATGGTTCTATAGGCACTTCAAATAATCTTTCCATATTAAAAAAATCCAGACAATTGTAAATAAAGCTAACCACATTATTCTTGGGGTTTTTAAAACTTCCCCAGGGAATTTTCTCAAAAGAGATTCTCCTTTAATCCCATTTATTGACGTTCTCAAGCGTCTTAATCATCTTTTTATC
>JNCO01002958.1:0-17738 GCA_000785685.1 Uromyces viciae-fabae
ATTTCTTCGCGGCGGGGTGAGAGGCAAGGAAACAGTTTCATACGTCTTCTGATGCCGTAACCATGCATTCATTTTTGTTCCATACGAATCCGCTAGCCTCTCTGCATGCCATGAAGGCATCATACCACTTTTTGAATGTCTATAAAGGAAGAAGATTGGAATGATTAGTCGATTTTCACTGATTTCTAAAAAAATAAAACAAGAAAAATGAAAATATTTACTTGGTTCAACTTAGATTTGACCTTCTTTTCATTGAAGTCAACCCCCGGAAATTCTTTGGTAAGTTCGCTGGCCACCCATCTATGAACCTCTGGTTTAAAAACCGCTTCAGCTCGCTTCCCTGCCTCGACAGCTTTGACGTATATTTCCAACGCGCTCTTCTCCATTCCAGGAGACCATATTAATTTCTGACGGCCATCGTTAATTGTTTGAGTGGACTGGGTTTGAGTTGGTAACCACGAAGATATAACCTGTGATTCATTGGTTCCTTGAGTTTGATGTTGTGTTTTGAGCGTAGTTTTTGCTCTCATCACTTCTTTTTCTTTTTCTTCATTATTATCTTTTCTTCTTATTATTCTTATTAATCTTTTTACTACTAAAATCAACTCATTATACAAACTTTTGTTCATTTTAATCATGCTTAGCATTGACACTATTTAATATTTTAATCATGCTTAGCATTGACATCTATTTATTATTTTTAATCATGCTTAGCATTGACACTTATTCATTATTTTTAATCATGCTTAGCATTGACACTTATTCATTATTTTAATCATGCTTAGCATTGAAAATATATTTTAAATCATATTTTATATTGACCCAATCTTTCCTATTATTAATTTCATATTTTATCATTAACAAACTTATCATATCTTATCTTTTAGTTTTTTATTATTTTATTTTATTTTATTTGTTAAGCCCCTCTGGATATGGCCAGGGGGCTATCTTGTTTTCTATTTAAATCTGACTTGACTCATGAAATTCAATCACTCAGTCAAATTATCTCTTTTCTTCGACCACCTCAACTGACTGTTTCCAGCCTTTTCCAGTTAATTTCTGACCGCCATCGTTAATTGGTTGAGTGGACTGGGTTTGAGTTGGTAACCACGAAGATATAACCTGTGATTCATTGGTTCCTTGAGTTTGAGTCCCAAACGTAGGTTGAGTTGGAGTCAATGATGAGATAGAGTCTTTGGTTTGAATGTTTTGAGTACCAATTGGGGTAGCAGGCGGTGGTTGACTATTTTTGACTGCTGGGCGTGATTTTCTTCTTTTAGGGGCCATGTGTTGAGATAGAAATGAAATGGGATGAAAGAAATGAAATGGGATGTAATATACAGATATGAAGACAAGGATATGGTGAGGATATGGCGTGAGGAAGAGGGTATATGACGACAAATACAAGCCAAGACCTCTATTTGAGATCTGGCTTGGGTTATGAGGGGCCTGTTATTAGGGGTGATCCCAGGCATAACATCACTGGCCGCCCCAAACATGAAATTTGGATGTATGATAACCCGGTGCATCCCCGTAATATGGGCACCTGATTTCACATCATTATCACAGATAACATGGGCGGCCAAACGGGGCCTTAAATGTTGAATTGTTTTTGTTTTGTTCTTAATTTTCCTAATTGATGAAAATCACACAAAAACAATTATTAGTTTCATATTAGAAAACAATCTCATTTAAAATGAGATAAATAAGATTTATGATTATTTTCTTTTTCATTACGTTTCTTTAAACATTAATGATGAAAATAATCATTCTTTGTTGAAATAATTTTGCTGTGGTATTTTATTCATCACTTTTACAAATTATTTCAACTTCCAATTTTATGATTATAAATTAAAATAAAATATAATTGATAAATCAATAATTTTCATTTGTTGATTGTATTGTTTTAGATTTTTTATTTGTTTCTATAAATTTTAACAAAAATAAAAAAATATTTTAAATTAATTAATTTTCTCTTTTTTATTATAATTTTAATTTTGAAAATTATTTTTTCTCTTTTTAAATTTTAATTAATTTTACTCACCCACATGGCATTTCAAAGAATGAAGAAATCATTGAAATCAAAAAAAAAATCAATTGAAATTGAGCCTGTGATTCAGAATATTAGGATTTGATTGAGAGGGTACTGGGCTAGGAGAGAGAGTATTTTTGAGGATCACAAAGGTTGTGTCAATCATTGAGAGATGGTTTGCATTTTTAAGCCATGCCTTCTTGGGTTCGCATGAGCAATTGAAAAGTGAGTGTGACTGCAATCTTGAGTGCATGTACTGATCATTTGAGCACTCTCTTGCATAGAGTTCCACTCCTGATAAATTCGAGCATTTTTCAGAGCAGTATCTATGTACTCAAGTGCGTCATACACATTCGAAACAGAATGGTATGTGGTGACAAATTTAATTCATTTTGAATTATGAATGCCGAATTCTTAAAAGGATTAAGTGAAGCTGCCGCCCTGCTTTCGGGAAGCTTCCGAACGCGAGCCACATCAGTCACTAGAAATCATTGGTGGATGCTTGAATACCCAGCCCTACAAGCACTAGCACTCCACCATCAAAGCACTAAATAAGAGAGAGGAATCCACATCAATACACAGAGGAAGAAGAAATCTGGATGCTTGAAGTTGAGGCTTCAGAAATTTTTGACACTCCTACCTTTTTTTTAGTGGGCATATGGATTCCCCGATCGGAGTTGTGGTTAGGTTTCGGCAGCTTCCTGGACGTTTGTGGTACGTGGGCTGTATTCTGGTGAGCAATCAAAATTTCTTCGTCCCCCCAGTCGGCCTTCTTTTTATCTGCGGACGCTGCTCCAATTCTCATCTCTTGCTTTTCCCTCCCTCATTCGTTAGTTCATCCTTCCTTTCCTTTTCATCAGCCTTATTCAGCTCCGTCACTGATCTTTGCCTCTTTTTCTTGACAGTTAGGTTGCTTTTCTTCCCTCTCCGATCAGCTCGATTGCTTGATAAATCTCTGCCATCATGTTCGCATTTTTTTTTTTCCCTCCTCTTTATCTCCCACATGTGTGCCTATCCCTAATTCTTATTTCTGCCTTCGTCTATCATTGAAGGTCTGAAGATGAGCAACACAATCAAACCTTCGAGGCCGCTGGAGCAGGTACGTCCATCTATCTCTTAATTAGATGGCATTGGCATTACATCAGATCATCTCGCTGCTGTAATCATTCTAATTCAGTCGTCCGCTGATTTAACTCTCGTTTAGGTGCCTCACTCACCTATCCTATGCAATGCTCTGCTTTGCGTAAGAATGGCCATGTTTGCATCAAGGGTCGACCATGCAAAGTGAGTTAGTTTTCCTATCATCACTCTACTCCACCTTCCTCTCGTTAGACCATATTTCTCCCTTCTTGCCAGCTCTTGTGCTCATCCCATGCCTTTGATTTATTTTTCAGGTTGTTGATATGTCCACCTCCAAAACGGGCAAGCACGGCCATGCCAAAGTCCATTTGGTCGGCATAGATATCTTCACTGGACGCAAATACGAAGATATTTCTCCATCTACCCACAACATGGATGTGCCAAACGTCAGTCGAACTGAATATCAGCTCGTCAACATTGAAGATGGTTTCCTCAATCTCATTACCCAAGACGGCAGTCAGTAATCATTTTATCATACCTATCCAACTTGACCATCATATGACTAACCTTCTGACTAACTGCCTAGCATCCAAGGATGACGTCAAGGTTCCTGAGGGCGAACTTGGTGATGATATCCAAGCTCAATTTGACGCTGGTAAAGATGTATGTTATTCCGTCTCTGTATGCTCCGCCACAATCTTGTTAACGCCTTGCCGTCATTTCCATCAGCTCTACTGCACTATCACTGCGTAAGTTTAATCTCTGTTCATGTGGAGCTGCCCAATCGCTAATTTTCTTCTCTTGTATAGTGCTATGGGTGAAGAAATGTGCCTCGCCTTCAAAGAAGCCCCTAAGGCAGCCTAATTGATCCAAGATCGAGCAGCTTGCCCCCAAAGCGTAATTAAAATTTTGGCAGATCAAAATTCTTCTCTATATGAATTCGTTACCCTCTCGCCTCCCTTGCAACTTTTTGCCGCACGAACCCATCTTTTATTTGTATATGTTCCAAATGTGCAAGCCTCTTTCGCTTGGTTGCTCCCTGCAATTGTTGGAGGAGAAGGACGAACTCGCCCTGCGGCCTATTGTCCATTTGAATTATACAAAATATCTACTTTTTTTTCTTCAAAATTTTTTGACGTTGTGATTTTGTTTAATCATTGTCCTTCGGATGTCGCCCTTAAAAAGAAGCTATCTCACATCCTCAAGTCGCATCTCTTCTATGCCCCGCTTAAGTGTTACTTTCATTTAACCCTCTTAATGATGAATATGAAGCGCTATGATTCATTCAGCAAAATTATCTATGCTTCCGCTTTCCCTTAAATCATTCACCTGGTTCGTTAGTCCATGGATGTTTTTTCCATTTCTTTTTCAACGCCCAATCAATCTACCCCTTGTGCCGGCAATCCGACTGCGTTTTCGTAAGTTGTAGACTTCTCAAACATAGGGTAGTCACAGGTCAGCAGAGTGGCCACCAGGGAAGTCACTGACTATGACTCATTCTAAAAGTCAATTTCTATATTGCTTTGCTCCCTACTGGACCCAACTAAGTTTGGCCTGTTCCGGCCCAAGTGATCCGCCACCTCATTGCCTTTATCCTCTTTATCCTCATGGTTCATCAAGTGCATTTGGGTTGAGCCAAGAAAAGACACAGTGCGCTTAGGAAGCATAACTCCACACCTATTGTTCAATGCCCAAGCTGGTGCGGACCAAAATCACCCCTGTTGGGACCTCCATTTGGCTGAAGCCATTTGTCAGACGTATGTCAGGGAATCCATTGAAATCATTGTTACATGTGGAAGATGTACTCAATAGGGTTGAGGAAGGGAGAGTAGGGAGGTAAAAATTTAATCTTGATTTACTGGGCTCAATATCAAATTATAGTTTTACATACTTTTTTTTACATAGTTTGACATACTTTTGAAAACTAATGTCAAACTATTCCCCCTGACCACCCCCTATGGCCCAACATACACAGCGGGCCATTCCTCAAACTGGTGTACCGTTGGGCCCACATGACGTACTGGTCCATGGTGATTGGCCACCTCTCCCTGGGGGGGGGGGGGGGGTGCCCAAATGGTCTTATGGCACACCAGGTGCTCAGAATAGGTCAGCCGGCCCTGGTGTGCAGCCATAATGCTGCACACGGGGACAACTGCTGTCTACCCATCAGTAGAACAGGCTGGCATGCCATAATTGTTGTTTTTAAGCAGATATATACCTTGAGATAGTGAATTTAAGAATGAGGGAGAAAGTTTTGACCAAGTAGTGAGGGAATTGAGAGCCTGTTGGTTCTTGATTAAAAGACTCTAAACTCCATACTTTTTATTTCAAGTGAGAAAAAAATGAGAAAAAGAAAAGGGAAATGTCACAGAGATGTGACATGTCTACAAAAATAATAATGGAAAATAATAATAAATAAATTGTCTGTAACACTACTTATGGAGACAGGACTAAATAAGATTCATCTGAGACACTACAAGGAATCAGGACTATAATGATCATCTGAAACACTACAATGGAGTTAGGACTAAAGGATAATAATGTAACTAACTACCATGAATTACATTTTTATCTAGATAAGCAGAACTAATGCAACTAACTACCATGAATTACATTAGGTTACTGGATGAGACCACTGATGTGAATACTACCATGATTTACAATAGATACTTAAACAAACCACTAATGATAATGACTACCAAGATTAAAATTAGATAAATAAACAAAAACATAAGACTACAAAGTCATGTTTTTTTGTAAAAACTACTATTTTATTTATTATTAAACTATATAAAAATAAACAAAAATAGAAAATATTCAGGAAGGAAAATGAGGATGAAAGCACAATATAGTGGAAAAACAACAGTAACTTATGACAGCTGGCCAACCAATTATTTGAGCCGGCTTGTTTTTGCATATGTGTTGGTGAAATAGACATGTATCTGTTGATGTTTTATGTAATTTTTAAGTTAATAAAATTTTGAACAACTCTTCTTCTCTACTAAATGCACCATGTTCACTTCACTTCTCTCCTTCAGCTCCAATAAAATATATTCATCCATCATCAAATTCAATCTAACACTTCATCCTGGCCTACTTGGTAAGTCCTTGAACTCAATAAACAATCTCACAATGTCCCTATCCAGATCCTTATGATAATATATCTATTCATTTGCTTGTCACAAATAGTGAATCCAATAACTCACTTCATAACTCTAGATTTCAAAGGAAAAATTCTGATATAAAAGTAAAATCTTGTTATCAATCTGTCTGCTTGCCTGGTGATGGTAACCATTATCTTCAAGGAAATATTTGAAGAATTTTTGAACAGAGATAGCTGAATGCTCTGTTGACTGAGCTAACTGGGTTGGATGTGCTTACTGAAGTGAAGTTTAAACTGAAGGGTTTTATTTCTCAATTTCTGATGATGAACTTCTTAGAAAGAGAAAAGAAGATGAGAACCGATGATTTTATTTATTTAGAAGTTGCAGCTACTTATAGTCTACAACCAATCACCACACTTGTGGTTGAAACAATTATGCATAGAAAATTCATAATCAATAAATAGAAAAAAAAATAGAGTCTTAATTTAAAGAATAAAACAAGTTAGTTTTGAATTTATATATTTATTTAATGATGATAATTTTCCTAAACTATAGGCCAGACATGCCTGTTTTAAATTATTATTTAGTTATTTAATTGTTTGTAGTGTTTTATAGTAAATTGTAATATTAATTCTTCTTAAAAATATAAGCCAGACTATTCTGTTATTAACACTCAACTACTAGCTCTAAAACTATAGGCCACTACTATATTTCATTATATAATTTTGATTTAATTTCATAATCTTTATATTTATATTTAAATAAGAAGTTAGAAAGAATTGGGCTGAAGACACACATTATATTATGGAGATTAAATTTCAACAATATTTTCAATTTGAGGAGTTTTAATAAGCTTCAAAGTGAATCACATTATTCTTTAAGCTGACCTAAATTCAATCTCTTTTCTCAAACTTCACAGATTTTTAAATTTCTATTGAGTAAATGTCAGCTAATTTTTTTGGAATTAACATCACTTTGCATGCCAATCAATAATTTTTGAAGGTATGAGTTCAACTCAGGAATTGTATTAGAATTGATAATTCTACCTGTTAAAGTCAAGGTTTCATGTGATTATATTTCAGGAGGAGAATATCAATCTTTTGAATTGATGAAGAGTATCACAGTTTTTTGAAACACCTGTTATGAAAAACAAAGCATTGGAGATTGCTAATGATAACTTAGAATACAGGAAAATTACATCTTCTGATGGTCATACTGCTGGTTGGGATAATGAAACAGATGATACTTATTATCAATTTTTCTTTTCAAATCTAGTTTGCAGTATAGAATTGATATTTTGGTAAAATTTTTGATGTACAAAAGATTGAATAAGATTGAATATCTAATGAACTTTAATGGCATAAAATATATCAAGTGTGAGTAGCTCTCTTTTCTATTAATGCAAAACCAATCACACTTATTCCAGTCTCTTAGATTCATCATCTAACTTAAATCTGAGATAAATAGATTAGATTTATCTTGTCTCTAAGGTGTCAAACTTGTAATACTCATCATCAATCAAGTCAGTAAGTAGTGGAAAATTTTTCTCAAAAACCTTGAAAATCACAAGCTTTCATTCAGATCAGTTTTCCCATTATTATTTTTATTGATGGGTTTGGTTGGTCTAGGGGAATCCCAATTAAGATTACTGTGTAGCTTATGTGGATGTACATTTTTGTTTTGTTTTTGGTTTTTGTTTATCTTGTCATTTTCAAAGGAGAAAATAAAGTCCAATTTAATTCATGTTTTCCAATCAATGCAATAAGGCACAGATAAAAAATATAGGAATATATAGCAACAGGGGAACAAATTTATTTTTGGCCAATAGAAATATGATTGACACATCACAGCTACTACTGACTTTCTTCCTCAATTGAATTAATGGATTCAATGGGATTTGGTATGGTGGCAATGATACAATTCTGGCTATTGAAAAAGGAAAGTGGATAATGCAATGTTGGAGTAAGTCTTTGGAAAAGTCAAAACCTTGTTCATTCAGCACATTTCTTTTTTTCATGATATTGCCACCCTTTTTACCAGATGCTTGGTTTGTTAACACACTTGGGCACTTCACCTGAAAATGTTATTTATGGCTTCAAAGTAGACCAGCAATACTTGAGATTTCATCCTTAGTGAACATCAAATTGATAAGACTAGGTTTTACAAAAAAAATAACCAAACATTCATAGTTTTTTATTTATGTATATATTTTTTTTTATTGATTATTATTCTTTATTACTCTTTATTTTTTATTTTTTTGTATTTTTTTTCTGAAATTAAATTATAACTACAAAAATAAGTCTAGCAAATGGCTGAATTTGATATGCAAGTTGGCTGTTTGCACAAAGGCAACTCACATGTCAAGTGCAGCCAGTTGGTCAACTTTTTTTTGTAGTGTATTATTATTTTTAAATTTTGGGCAATTTTATTTTTTTATTTGGCAGAAACCAGCAATCAATGTGCTGGTGGAAATGTGTGTGCTGCACATCAAGCTAAAATTGAAGGAGTTATGGTTGCATGGTGTGCCATCCAGTGAATTAAGGGGTCCCCTGCGTCCGTGGTGCAGGAGTTGTTGTACCAATTTGAACTTCAATTTGGGAAAAATGAAGAAAATAAATTAGCACAAGAATATGAATTGGAAATCAATGCTATGCAACTAGAACAAATAGAAAAAATATTTTAGAAAAAAATCAAGTAGAAAAAAAAGAAGAAGAAAAAGAAGATGAATCTGAAGCTGAAGATGAAATTCCTGCTCCACATCATGGAATTTACACAGATCCTGAAGTTCTCAAGAGCTTCATAAAATAATTTTCTCAACTCCATGGATATGCAATTGTCATGAAGAGATCTGTAGCTGGGAAGTCTATGACTTTTAAATGTGACAGGTATGATTTTTCTATTTCTTTTATTTCAATTTTCTTTTCAATTCAATTAATCTTAAATTTCTACTGATTTTGACTTGCTTTTTGCTTCTTTTTCTTTTCTTCTTCTTCTTTTTTCTTTTTTTTTTTGATTTTTTTCTATTTGTTTTTCTATTTTTTTCTTCAATGATTTGTTTTCCTATTTTTTCTTGTTTAGCGGAGGAGATTCATCACATAATCTAAGAAAAGGCCAAACTGTTCCAAAGACAGGCTTCACTAGACTCAACAACTGCCCCTTTGCTGCCACGGCCTATTTTCAAAAAAAACTAAACCACTGAAAGTTCACTGTTTCATTCTGAAAACACACTCACCAAGCTTCAGTAGACTGTTAATTTTATATACCTGAGAGTGGGGATTTAGAAGGTAGTGGAGAGTTGGTTGAAAGAGGAGCTCGGGAACAATTTAATTAAGATGAATTTAGGCTCAAAACTCAATGATTTTATTTCAAGAGAAAAAGAAAAATATATAGAAAGAATGAAATGTCACAGACTGTGACAGGACAAAATCAAAAAATAAAAAATTAACCTAGACAGAAAATTCATCTTAATCTTCAGTAACACTACTACGGAAACTAAAAGAAGAAGGACTAAATAAATATATCTGGACCACTACATACGGGAACAGATTAACCAAAATAATTAATAAAAGAAACACTACATACAGAATCTTAATCAACTATTCTTCTGAGACACAACATACGGAATCAGGACTGAATATTTTTTATTTAATCTGAATCACTACTTACGGAGACAGTAAATAAAAAAATAAAACTAATTCAATAAAAATCCTACTCAAACTAAGAGACTAAATTCTTAGAAATGAATACTTAAGAGAAAAGAATAAAAAAAAATTAAAAGAGGATGAAAGCAAAGGAAAATGAGACAGAAAATTAACATAGACCCATCAGCCCATGTTAAGCAAAGTAAGATAATTAAAGATCTATTTGAAGAAATGAAAAAACTAGGTGATTTGGGACTCAAACCTTTAGCCATTCTTCAAGCATTAAAAAAAACTCACCCAGATAAAACAATTTTAGCAACAGTCTCAAATATTTATGCTGCAAGAAAGAAGGCTAAAAAACAATTGCTTCAAAATCTCAGCCCAATTATTCATTGAAATCAAACTCTAGTTGACTCAAACTTTACTACTGCAATAAAAGTTGATGCAAATCAAGCGCTCAAAGAATTTTTTTTTTGTCATTCCCTCTCTCTGTTGAAATTATTTCTTCCTACCATTTTATTCTTTTCCTTGATTGCACTTACAAAACCAAGAAGTAAAAGATACCACTCCTTCATATTTCTGGTGTTGCTGGAGCAAGTAAATCATTTAGTGAAGATTTTTGTTTCCTTGTTGTTTACTTGCTGAAGAAACTGAATGTTATTACCAATGGGTGCCTGGATCTCTTTCAAAAATTTTCACTATCAACAACATTCCACTTCCAGAAGTTTTTATTACTGACGGAGAACAAGCACTAATAAATTCCCTCAACAAAACATTCCCAAATTATCCCACATGCTCTGTACTTGGCACCTCCAGAAGAATGTCCCAAATTATTGTGCTAAGATCATCCAGAAAAGGGAAGAAGAAGAAGAAATAATGAAACAATGGGATAATATTATTAGAATCCCCCATGAATCACAATTCCACAACTCCTTTCAAAAATTCTGCTCTAAACATGGCTCCAAATTTGAAGAATACATGAATTCAACTTGGCTACATATTTCTGAAAAATACTTCAATGCTTGGACAAAAAATATTACTCACTTTGACAACAGGACAACATCTAGAATTGAATCTTTTCACTCTCACCCCAGTAATAAAAATGATCACCAATGCACTTGAAGCTCAAAGTCATGAAATCTCAGCTAATTATCATCAAAAAAGAATAATCCTCTTAAAAAGGTTGGCAAAATCTTCAGCAATTTCCACAAAAAAATCACTCATTATGCTTTAAGAAAGGCTCAAAACAATTTAAAAGAAGTAGCTCACCTTGATGAAAATGCTAAGTACAATGCATTCCATCAACAAAGGACTGGTATCCCTTGCAAGCATCACATTTCTCAACTTGAAAAGGAGGGAGGGATGGTGGAGTCCTCTGAAATTCATGTTCAGTGGCATATTCAGGTTTGTTTGAAATTTTTCTTTTCTTTTGCTTTTTTGCTTTTTTGCTTTTTTGCTTTTTTTTTTTTTTTTGCTTTTTTTACTTTTTTACTTTTTTTTATTTACTTTTTTTATTTTTTTATTTTGGGGGTGCTAAAACAACACCCTGGCCGTCATTACGACAGCTGTTTTAGCTAAATTTTACTTGGGGGGTGTCGTTTTAGACACCCCGGGAAAAATTCCAAAAAACCCCCACGGGGGTGTCGTTTTAGTAAACAACACACCCGGGGGGTGTAATTTTAGAAAAAAACAAAAAACAACCCCCCCCCCCCCCCCTTGTTTTAGTCAACAACACCTTTGGAAAGGTATTGTTTTGTAAAAACGACACCTCCGGAAAGGTGTTGTTTGGGTAAACCAACACCTCTGGAAAGGTGTCGTTTTGGTAAAATGACACCCCTCACACGCAACCCTTGCTCCTCCAGGTGTGAGGGTGTTGTTATAGTAAAACAAACCGGCGGAAAGGTGTTGTTTGAGTAAAAGGATACCCCCCGCCCCACCCCCGGAGCAAGAATTGCTCCCAGGAGAATATGTGGCCATTTTCTGGCCACACCACCTCACAAAAAAATAAAAAAATAAACAAGATTTCTGAACTTCTACCACATCAAAAAAAACCACCAAAACCCACCCCCCCCCCCCCCAAAAAAAAAAAAAACCAACTTTTTGCATTTATTTTTTTATTTTTATATATCCATCAAACAAATAGCCCAATTGCATCCACACCCCCCTCAAAGAAAAAAAAAACTCAAAAATTTTTGTTTTAAAATTTCTTTCTCATAATCAAAACAAAAAACTCCTCAACTCATCCAAAGCAACCCTCACCCCCCAACACATCCAAAAACTCAAAAGCACCCCTTTTCTTATTTTTAAATAATTCACCCCAAACCCAAAAAATCAAAATGATGTCCAACAACTCTGCCAACCTTTTTGACCAATCTAACAAAGAATTACGTGCGCAACTGGGATTGGACAATTATCAGAGTGAATCAGTTGAATCACAACAATCTTTTGAGGGTATTGAAAGTGAGGAAGAATCCAACAATGAAGAAGAAAATATGAATGACCTCGCACCACCAACTCCTCA
Organism: Uromyces viciae-fabae; assembly: GCA_000785685.1. NCBI lineage: Eukaryota > Fungi > Basidiomycota > Pucciniomycetes > Pucciniales > Pucciniaceae > Uromyces > Uromyces viciae-fabae. The sequence continues at coordinate 12,379 of JNCO01002958.1, forward strand.
GATTTATGACTCAGTTGTTGAAATGTCCAAGAAGCTCAGATCACAGGCAATACAGCATGGATATGCAATAGTCATCAGGTGTTCAAAAAAGGACAATGATGGTACAAAAAACAACTGTTTATTATAGATGTGACAGGCATGTTCCTATATTCCTGAGTTTCAATCTTATTTCTTCACCAAAATTAATTCATAATGCTTGTCTAACTTTTTTATTTAATTTTTTCTTCCTCTTTTTTATATATTTAATTTTTTTCTTTTTCTTTTTTTTTTTTCTAAGAGGTGGATCTTTCAATGACAATAAGAGGGCGAATGATAAGAGAACTGAGGCAACTAGATCACAATTGATTGGTTGTCCTTTTGAAATGAATGGATATCTTAACAAACCATCTGGACTCTGGTGAACTAAAATTGTTGAAGAAACTCACAATCATGAAGCTCCTATCAGTGCAATTGCTCATCCGTCAAATAGAAGGCTTGATGATACTCTTTTCAACAAATTTAAAGCTCTTTCTTCTGCTGAACCAAAATGAAATATCTTCAAATTATTTCATCATGAGTACATGTACATGTGACAATGGTGAAAGCAATTTCAGTGCCTTTTTTCCTATCAAAATAGTGATTACCATCTTTAGCAGGCTTCTGAATCAAAGGAGTTGTGCTACTATTGACAAAACCAATACATCCAGGAAAGCCTTCTTCATTCATGACTTGAGAAATCTTGCTGCGTTCATCTGCAGTTGGCCAGGTTAGAATTGATTTGTGAAGTGGAAGTAGTACTTTGATCATTCTTTTTGTATATAAATCTGTTGTACCATAGCCTACAAAGAAAAGGTTTTCCAGTCTTTGAATGGCTGCTCCATTGCCATTGCTACCAAACAGTTCCAAGTTTAGCCACTAATGAGAGAAGTTCTGTAATTTTTTGTGAAATCATAGTACTTAACAGGATCCAACTACCAAGAAAGATTTGTCCATCCTTGTTTCTTTTTCTGCCACGCAGCATACATGTAGTTGTCCATGAAAATTTCTGGATGATTGATCGATCATTACTAGACTTAGTACCTTGGAATAAATTGAAAAATTCCAAAAAAATATCATGGCAAGGGAAGATGAAAAAAATCATCCTAATAAAATCATTTTTTGTTGAAAAACATCGAGATGGTAATCCAAGCAAATTAAAATTGTAAATTTAACACAAAAAAATACAATATTTTTACAATTATTAAGTTGAATAATCATGAATGATTTTGATCATACAAAATCATACAAAATCAATTATCCAAAATTACGACAAGAAAGCTGCATATTTATCATCAAGAAAATAACACATATGTAACAAAAGAAAAAAAAATTAGACAGCAATCCAGCCAGGTTCCTCATCATCTTCCCAATCTTTCAAAACTAGAAGTCTTAAAAAAGCTTCATCCCTCTTCGTGATATTTCTAAAAGTATGTTGTTTAGGTTTGAAATTTTTGACACGAGATGAAGATGTCAAATTAGTTTTGATTATATTTTGATGGTGATGATGATTGAGATCGTCCAATTCTTCAAATTTTTCTTTAGGTTTTCGTTCCCAAATTTCAATTCCATCAATACCTCCCCAAACACCTGCCAAATTGAGCATACTTACTTTCCTCATTCCTACAATTCGACTCAATGGTATCACGATTAACGATTTTCTAACTTTAAAACTTTGTCCTAAACCTGAATAAAATGATAACATAGGTTGTGAGACAGGTGAACGAGAAAAGTGTATCGTTAAATGACCTGGCATATTTCCATAGTAACAGAAGAAACTAGGAGAGCTGCTTTCTGGATTAGTCAAGGAAATATTGGGGTTTAGAATTGAATCATTATCGTCGATCGTGCTTCCAGGTAGACTATGTAGATTGATTGAACGAGACACGCTGATTGCACGCAGCAATTTATCTTCCTTTGAGCGTGATTTAACCGAAGAAGTCTCACATTCGTTGGAAACCTTTCTAGATTTATTTCCAATGTAATTTGAAAGATCCAGACTTTGATGAGCAGCTCGACTCCATAGCTGCGTACCTTGTTCAGTCACACGATTGATCTTCTTGGCAAATTTAATTAATTTCTTGTGAAGATCAGCTGGTGATGTAGGAGACGGATCGTAAGATGAACTACTGGGGGGTGAATCAAACGAAGTCGAGTCGGGCAATGATAGTACAGACCTGGAACTACTTCGAGTAGCATCATTGGAGCTCAGGTCGGACAGTGTATCGGGTTCGAGATCACGTTCATTTAAGGTAGGTTTTCGTTGTGGTAGTTTTGGAGGCTTTGGTTTAGCGAGTAATTTCAAGGCAATATCCAAACCAGCATCGTGTCTTTCCTGCATATTCCTCAGGGTCGCAAGAACAAACGCGCGGTCCGTGGGTACGCCTCTTAGTATGGTTTGATCTGCATCTAATGCATCTCGAACCCATTTAACTCGAATTTGAATTGGATTTAAAAGAAAGAAGACGAATCCCAGTGCAAAGGTCAGACATCTACCAAGGGTTTTAGTAGAGAGGACCAATGAGAAAAACAGGACTGGGATGAATGGTAAGGCGAATCGGACGTTGGCATCAATCCCGGGTTTCATGGCTTGGTGATCGTGTCCATGAGATGAAGAGGAGGGATTGAATTTTAGGTGTGGAGGAGGTGGAATAAAGCGCCTCGTAAAAAGATTTCGTAACCGCTCATGAATGTCACATAGCTCGCCAGCAATGTTTTGAATTCCACCACCATATTTATAAATTACGGGTTTGTATTGCTGACTAAGGTTTTTTTTGCCTGTCTTGAGGTCCTTTGATTTTGGTGAAGTACTGGTAGAGCTGTTCAAATCTGAATGAGTTGAATGTATTGGTACATTAGGTGACAAGTTGGAACATACGTCTGGAATAGGTGAACTCGGAGCCACGGGTGAATCATGGGTATGTTGCATGAATGTTGCAGCAGCAGCGGCTGCGACCTCAGCAGCTTCTTCACCATCAGGTTCGGTTTGATTACTTGGACAATCAGCTGTTGTCAATGAGGCAGTCTTCTCTGAGGGAAACAGGATCATGGCAGATTGTTTTGGCCAAATAGATAAACAAATGATGAGTGACAACACGGCTGGAAAGACCAATTCATTCCACCAGCAAAGGGAGTATATGATGGCCCAAGCCATAGTTCGATTTGGTTCACGCCAAGTGGTAAGTCGAGTTACTTGGTCAATACCAGCACTCCAAAGTGGAACGACTGATACGAATAATCTCTCAATATTATCAACGAATAAATTGGGTCGAAAAGTTCTGATAGGATGATTTTGAAGGTCATATGAATCATGAGCTGGTACATAGTTCAGTGGTGGTTGAGGTTGATTTGAAGGAATGGTAGTAAAAAGTAAATTGGTGGCAGAATTATTAATTCCACGCGTTTGAACGGCAGTGATATGGCGAGCAAATCGGCGTAGATGGACTGGAAAGTCCGCTGGAAAAAGAGGATCTGATTCATTTATACTGGACATTTGCAGCGATTAGAGTGGTGGTGTTTGCAACTATTCTTGTACCTTTGGATGAGCCAACCAATTCGTGATAACTGGATGAGCAAATTCAAAAAAGAAACCATAAGCTTCTTTTTCAGAATCGAGGGTGATTAAACGAAGGGCTAAATACCAATGCCTTGTTTGATTGAAATTGGTAATGTGTTGAGATTAAAATGAGATAGACGTTCAAGAATTGAGCTGGTGAGATTTTGAAGAATGCAGGTATGTGAATTCAAGTTATTATTTTCGTTAAAAAAAAGAAGAAAAGAAGGAAAATGAAACCCTTTCTTTTGAAAGCAGGTATGTGAATTCAAGTTATTATTTTCGTTAAAAAAAAGAAGAAAAGAAGGAAAATGAAACCCTTTCTTTTGAAAGCTACGCATGGCTGTGAACATGTTGGAGACGAAAAGGATTTATTCTGATCAAGATTTTTGTTATTTGGTTCGTTGTCAAGGTAATGGAATGCTAAGGCATCGTGAAAGTCAAAACTGTGAATTAATATAAATTCAGAAAATCTTTGGCTTAGTCACAGACCTATCACGATTAAGCTATCTTGTATCACACATCTGTCACACTCATTACTTTTCAGCGAAGAGAATGCGAAAATTCTATTTATTCCCTCAAGTTTGATATATACAGACATTTGCAAGGAGCTTGACCCTGGGTATTGGAACCATTTTTTTTTGTGGGTCTGATTTTCCATTAGCTGCAAACCTAAAAGAAAAAGTTTCAAAAAAAAAGTTAAAATCCATTTTCTATTCGGTTATAAGGTTGGCAATTAGAAAGGTAGCATCAGCACTTCAGGCCTGCTGAACTCACTGTCTTGTTGAAATATTCTAGCTAAGGTGGATTTCACTAGATGAATAACATAGAAATAATACAATCATGAAAGATGAAATACCTATGACTTGGATAATACAAGTGTGACATTTACAATAAGTGAAACAAAGCAATAATCAGAAAAAATCAACAGAAGACTGATTGTCTGGATGAGTGTTTGGTTGAGTGAATACAGGCCTATTCAATCTAATTGTGATTAATTTAAATTGAATGGGTAATCTTGGTAAAATGTAGAGTAGTAACTGAATGGATCATCTACATGAATGAATGAGTTAAAAAGTCCAGGATAAAGAGTTGAAAGAAAAACTTGGCTTGTCCCCACTAAACTAATGAAATGATAATATGGTGATGTAGATGGATTAATGTAAGTAGTAGCTCTAGTTGAGGAGAGATTAAAAATTATAAAAGACATTCTCCTGGGAAGGAGGTAGGGTTTGATAAAGGGACTTTCTTAAATATTCTAAGTTCTTGTTACCTCACTACATACAGATGCTAATATCTCAAAATATTCAGGTGATTTTTTTTTGGATTTTTTTTTCCTTTCTTGCGTAAAAAATGAGGACCCAAATTTTCCCTCTCAGTACTACTCAGAAATTTATCAAAAGGCTGGGGTGGGGGGTCTTGAGGATGGTCTAGTGAAAGAATTTGAGGGGAAATTTTCATACAACTTATACTATCTGAAAGCATTTGGATTTGGTGGAAACAAGCACCAGAAAGGAACTTTTTTTTCTTTTTCTTTGTTTAAGAAGAAAGAAGCCATACTATGCCACAGGTAAACATCAAATCTGATTTCTTTTAAATTAGTAAGACATTCAATTTGCAAGATTTGAATCCCTCTGTGACATTACCAGAATTTTTAAATCAGTTATGTGAATCCTGGTTAATCTGGGATTCTCTCAACCAATTTAATATTGGTTGGACACAACTGATTAAATACACATTCAAGGTAGGGGCCTTGATTTTATATTTAATCAGTTGAGTTCAACCAATTTTA
>JNCO01002959.1:0-17738 GCA_000785685.1 Uromyces viciae-fabae
TTACGGATGAAGAAACTCCTTGTAATGATCTTATTAGTTTGATTGAAGATTTTTATATTATGTCTTGTCAATTCTCCAACTTAAATAACAAGAAGAAGCTCTCTGGCAGGACGTCAGGCATTGGTTTTTGTGGGTGATATGAAGAAGGGAAGACAGCAGGCAAGTCCACTTTTTACTTTTCTTTCTTTCTGATAAAAATGCTAATTTATCTTTCCCCTCAGGGACATATGCTGTGCAAACAAAATCTCCAGCTGCTAGGCTTGACTTGGATACAAAGCTTTAACAAAAACTCCCTCATCACAACCAATATGTTGCCCAAAGGTTCCTCCACTTCTCACAGGCTGCGTATGATCAAAACAGGAAGGCTCTTCAAAGATTTGGAATTCACATCTGGTCTGATTAATCTTGGGAAAGCTATATTAAGGGTCCCAACTACTCTGCTCCAATGTCATTGTTGCATAAAATGACTTCTCCAACAAAGTCCACCTTGATAAGGATAAAAATGTTTTCACCTATGGGATATTCAGCTACATCAACCCAGAAACTAGAACTCCCATACTTCCCCCCTCATCCACCCGTGGACACCGAATCAGATTTACTGAGTATGATTGTATTATCAACTTTGGAACTAAACCTGGAATCATTGAAGTCTTGTGGAAAATCAACGAACTTGCTCATCATACCTTAGGCCCTCCTCCAGAACTAAAAACAACAATATCTTCTACTCACTTTGGCTTTTCATTTCAAATAAGTCATATTTTAGTTTCAAGGGGACTTCTTCTGAAAAATATTTCCAGCAATTAGAGAAAGAAAAGAACAATGAACCAAGAAGAGAGATCAAAGATAAAACTTGTTAAAAAATAGATTTGTAGGATGTTTTTTATAGATTTTTTTTGTATATAGATCAGCCTGTTTCATTTTTGGTTGATATTTTCTTCATTCAGCTAAAACGTTATTGTTTTAGTACATTTCAAGAGGTTCCTTCCAGTGTTGAAATATCTAATTTTTAAGCTGTCCTTCAGCCAACCAAAAGTGGTTATGATCACCCACACATGTTGGGCTACACTGGCCCCCCTTTCATAACACTTAGTGGACAGGTGGTCTCTCCTGCTTTTATGGTTGATTCTGGCAGTTCCAAAGCCCCTTAGAGCCAATATAGTTTGACACAACAGGTTTTTAAATTCTACGCAAAAAAGTTCCCATCACCAAAAAAACATCCCTGCCTTTTAAGTTATTAAGAATCAACCAAGACTCCACTTCCATACTCAAAAACTCAATATGCCTACTCAATCTACTCAATCTCCCTCAGTCAAACCTGCTGGATATGGTATCAATGTATTGGAGGGGAAAAATTGATGAACCTCTGGAGTCACAACAGAAGAGACCCGGTATGATTCAGCCCTCATCAGATTCACAATGTTCCATAGGCCAGCCAATCAATATTGTCAGTCAAAATCCACAAAAAAAAAAAAAGAATTTTCCCTCTGAATCTGAAACCAAATCACAAATCACCCCGATTGCTTCCAAGAAGAAGGGCAAGATAACTTCCAAGAAACCACCACCTTGTTCTCAATGAACCTTGGACCCCAGCTCATCCCAGGTTATCAATCTCGCTCAAGACTCTGATGGTGAAAATGCAAAATTCAAACATAAACGTCAAAGAAGGGATGCAGAGTGTGATGATATCAAGATTTTCTTTTCTGAACCGTATCTGTGCCAGGGTGATGTGAGTGAAACATCCATGATTATCTCTATATTGTACATTATTTAGGGATGCATTCTGTCAAATTAATTTTGTTACAAAGAAAAGAAAAATTAACAATATTAAAAATTGTTTTCAGGATTCACCTAAAAAGATATATATATTAAAATTTATAATTACCACCAAAAATAAAAAGATTCTTTTTCTTTCAATGATCTCTTTTTCTTTTCTCTTCTAAAATCCAATTTTTATTCTTTTATTTTTTTTATTATCAAAAATATTAAAAAATCTTCATTCAAATACTTTTATAAAATATTAAAATTTATTATACTTATTTTATCCTATTAGCTTTTATCTTCATTTATTACTATTTTAATTTTACCATTATTATTACTATCTAAACTTGATTCTTATACATTCCATCTTGCCTTTAGGTATATTTCAATTCTTTTTGTCAAAATTAAATTGTATCATTAAAAATATTGAAATTAATATTATGCTTTAGTTTCTGAAATTTTACACATTCTAATTTCCTTGTGGTTTGGAAGCCTGCTAATAAGCCACCGAGTACCTATAAGTGTTTGTGGTGCAAGAAAGTGTGTATCTGGAAGGCAGGCTGTCAAATCTTTGTACTCATTGTGATGGCTCTTGTCAAACTGGAAGGGTATCAGATGGCTGCCCACAACTTCAAAAAAGCCATCAACAAGGGTGCCAAGCTTCCTCCCACTTCTCTACATGAAATTAAAATAAAGACAGACACAAAAGAAGAATCAATTTAGAGTCACTTCAACCAAGCAGAAAAGTTTGATAACAAAACGCTCAACAATATCTTATCTCTGTGGCTATTACATCAAGCAATACCTTGGACCTGTATTGAAGACCCATCTCTTTGAGGTTCATTTTGCTACTGTGAACCTTGATTGGAGTTATTCAAACGGAACTGGGCAGCAAACTCTGGGCATGTAATATATTTGGACTTACAAGAGGCCATGCTCAATCGCTTGAAAGTATGTAAGGCAAATCATTTCCAAAAGTTTTTGATTATGATTTATTGATTTTATAATCTCTTCCAATAGGCCACTGATAGCAAGTTCACCCTAATCCATGATATCTGGACAAAAAAAGGAAACCACTTTGGTTTCATCAGTGAATTGGTCTCATTTATTGATAATGATTGGAATTATGAGGTCCAACATCTTTCTCTCAAGTTGGTTGCCTGGAACCACAAAGGAAGCTTGTTGGAAGAGCCAATAGTCAACGTATTGGAAAATCATGGCCTTCAAAGAAAGATAAGTAGTAATTAAACATTTTTTAAAAAAAAGAAAAGCAACATAACTGATTCGTTTTGTGATATATACATGCTTTTCTAGACAACACATTCATGTTCCAACACCAGCACAATGGCCAAAACAATGCATCAGAAACTTTTTGATCTTGATGGTTCAGATTTCTCTTGGGACTACAAAACAATACATATTAAGTGCTTTTGTCACAAAATGGCATTGGTTGTCAATTCTGGCTTGAACGAACTTGGTCTTGAAGCCCCTCCTCCACCCAAACTCAAGAAAGCTTTTCTTGGATCTGTTCCCTAATCAAATAACCTGAAACCCATTGGAGAGGAGGATGAAGAGGAAGATGGTGTGGATGAAGAGGGATCCAATTGCAATGTTGAGACTGATGATGTTGATGAGGGAGAAGAAGATATGGATCAAGATGAAAATGAAGATGATCCTTGCAACAAGCAGGACAATGATGAAGATGATGCCAATAATTTTCTGAGTAAATCATCCAACAAAAAAGAAAACTTCTGTCACAAACAGAAACAAATCCAATAAGTTTCATGAATTGACTTAAAGTGTGTGTATTTTCTTTTTTGTTTTGTTTGGTTAGCTAATACTATTACTAACAACATCTATTGCACAGTTGGACTTTGTTGTGAAAAGGATCACTGGCTCTGCTGCATGATGACAGGACTTTAAACAATGTGCTGATGCAATACAAGGTAAAAATCTAGAACCTCTGATTTCTGGTTATGGGATCCGCTGGAACATCAAGTATAAAAGCTGCAGGTTTGCCTATAACACAATAGAAGTGAGTCATTCATTGGAAAAACTGGATCAGACCATTGTTGAAATTATTCAATGAGTTTATCAATGCAATTCTCCATGATGAGTTTCTCAAATTCCAAGATCAGCTCACTAGGCAGAGCCGCAAAAAAAACCGTAAGCTATTGGGCCACTTCAAGGAAATCCATTTTACCCAGGCTGATTGGATGCAAATCAAGAATTCAAACGATGGGTTGAAGGTGAGTGAACTATGAAATTTTCCCAATTTGATTCATATCACTGATGATATTGCTATGCTAGCCTTTCAAGTTTCTTACCAAGGAAATGGAGGGTGATGGTCCTACCGGTGCTTTTGTTTTGGCCAATCATTATCAAAAACTCAAGACTTGAAGAAAAAGGAAGAAGCTGGTTCCCAAGAAAATGCATTTCATCCAATGTATCACAAGATGATAACAAAGCTTGAGGAATACCAGGCAGAGGCGCTTAGATGTGAGACCTTTGTGGTGGCCACTTTTCTTCACGCAGCATTCCGCCTCAGATTTTTTGCTCATTGCTGGCCAGAAAAAGAACAAGAAGCACGATCACTGCTGGAGAAGCATTGCAACAAGAGAGGTCACAGAAAAAGAAGACCCAGGACAATATTGAAGAATTAGAGAAGGACACTCCAAAATTTGATAACAATAATATCTTTGAGTTGTTCAATGCTCCTCCAGATTCTGATGAAAGAAAAGAGCTAGAGATCTATGTCAAAAACATGGATAGCTTACAAGATCCATCTGCAAAGGATAAAAAGAGCATTTTAAAATGGTGGAAGGTATGTTGTTTATGTTTCCAAGTTATAGGTGTTTTGATATTGATTTCTTTTTATCTTTGTATAATAGGAACATTCAAAGACGTTTCCTTTCCTATCATCTTTGGCCAAAGACTACTTAGCCAGCTCAGAATCATCTTGTGCTGCTGAGTGAACATTTTACTCAGCAGCTGATGTCTGCTCCAGTGGTCGTGGAATTTTGAAGCCACAGACAATTGAGAGATGTGTGAGTAGTCATGAGTGGCTCAAAAAGGGGATTCAAGTAACAGGAAAGTTTGAGAAGGCTCAAAAAATTGTCAAGAATTATGTTGATTCCTCACAAAAAACCTCTAAAAAACAGTTTTTTCTTCTCTTTTGTTTATCATCCTCACGCTATTATCCTTTATATTTTGCATTCTCCAAAAACAATTTTCAATATATACATAATGTTTATCAATCATCTTCTTTTTATCTGATCTGTTTCTTCCAGTAATCAGAATGCTGTTCTTCCCCAATACCATCTCTTGGTTAGCTTACTTTTAGCTGGAGTTACACTAAAATGTAGCTTAGAATAGCTGATATATACACTACGCTACAGGTTAGTATAGCTGATACAAAAGATCTGCTACAGGTTAGCGTAGCTGATACACAAGCTACGCTACAGGTTAGTGTAGATTTTTTGACCACTAACACTGCTACAGCACTGCTAACAGGAAATTTGGTTAACGTTAGTTGTACTTTGGGGGGCTCAACTAACGCTATGCTTAAGGTTTTTTTTTTTTTTCAAAATCCTGTAGCATTAGCTGTCAAAAAATGGTGCTAACGGTAGCTTTAAGGTAGCGTAGCTTAATAAGCTAACACTACGCTACGCGAATGCTATGGGTAGCATAGCTGGCCCACCGTTTCTCATACTAAGCAGTTGGTAAGTCTTCATAACCTCCCCCAATTTCTTGGTCTGCATCTCAGTCTTCATTTTATTCCAGTAACTCTTGCTCTTCTTCAGAAATAATCTCTTCCAAGCTTCTACCCCTAGTAAAAAATCTTTTGATATGGGATGCTGCAAAAGGCCTTTTTAAAACAGTTCCATCCAATTCCTCTAGAATGTAAGATCCTCCAGTAAGATTTTTATTTACTTTAAAAGGCCCATTCCACCTGTTTGAAAAAAGGTGACCCCATTGATCCTCCAAGCTCTTGTTGTAGATTAATATCAAAGTACCAGGCTCCAAGGGTTTTCTGAGCCTACAAGCCATTTTCCTATCCCAGTATCTAACAGAGTAGATCCTAACATTGCTCATTTTTTTGTAAGCTTGCTGTAATATTTCCTCTTTCTTTCCAAGTTGATTGGCCCTGGCCTCTAAATGTTCCTCAGTAGTGTTAACTTGTGACCAATCTGTTCCCAAATAGGTATCCATTTCTAAGTCAACTGGTAAAACAAGCATCTTCCCAAACACTAATTCATAAGGTGAGGAACCAGTGGTTCTTTTGGTTGATATTATATCTGCAAACAAAACTAATGGTAAATATTCTATCCATTTCCCTCCAGATTCCCCAAAAAGTTTCACCAAAGTGTCCTTGATTGTCCTGTGGCCTCTTTCTATCATACCATTAGCTTCTGGATAATAGAGAGTTGTGTTCCTTAAAGTTGCCCCAATACTTTTGATAGCTGAAAAAAATTCCCCTTTGAATTCTGGTCCATTATCAACAGTTATCACCTTTATTGATCCAAATCTGTACGTCCAAGTTTCTAGTAAAAATTTTGCTCCTGCTGAAGGATTTAACTTTAACAATGGAACAGCTTCAACCCAGCCTGAAAGATCATCCCTTGCAACAACCAAGTACTTATATTTACCAGCTTTGATATGGCAAGCACCCAGAGCCACTCTCCCAAACGATGAATCCTTTCCAGTTGAATGTCTAATTTCCCTTGGTACCAAAGAACTTCTTTTCTGACAGGCTTCACAGCTTCTAATCCATGATTTAACACATTTCTTCAGACTGGGCCACCAAATTCTGGACACAACCCTAGCATAAGTTTCCTCCAAACTCCTATGACCAAGTTCCTCATGAAGCTTCCTTAACAAGACTGACTGATATTCATGGTTGGAGATTACAATCTGTGCTTCTGGTGAATTCCTTCACTGCCAGGGTGATTGTATCAGATTCCTACATCTGGCATTACATCAGTTGAAAAAATCTGATATTACATCAGACAAAACTGGCATTGTATCTACCTGAAATGACATTACATCTACTTAACATGATATTACATCTAACAAAACAGATATTTCATCTACTCAACCTATTTAATATCAACATCTTTGAATTTATATCACATTTTTATGTCTGATACAAATTTTTGGCCCATGGACATAATATCAGATGTAAGAATCTGATATAAAGTCAGTTATTTTGATATTAAATAGGTTGAGCTGGTGCAATATCCACTATGATAGATACAATATCATTTCAGTTAGATGCAAGATCACATCCAGTAGATACAATACCAGTTTTGCCTGATATAATATCACTTTTTTTCACCTGATGTAATGCCAGATTTGGGAATCTGATACAATCATGCTTGCAGTGCTTCTCATTAATTTCCCACTCTGAAAAAAGAAACTAACAGATTTTTTCTTCATTTTTTCAAAATCAGGAGCTGACATGGAATCTGGTTTTTTAAGGTTTGTGAGATAATACTTGATATTCATCCAATAACCATCTTGTTCCCACCCAAAAAGTCTCTCTGGTTCTAGATTAAATACCCTTAATTTAAAAGAAGGCTTGATTATAGGTTCTTCTTTATCAAAGTCCACAGCTTCACCATCTTCTTCTTCTTCAGCCACAGGTTTTCTGGATAGTCCATCAGTTAATGTAAATGTCTTCCCTGGTTTGTGTACAATATCAAAGGAAAATGGTTGTATAAAAGCAACCCATCTAGTCATGGGGGAATTTTGTAAAGCCAATGGTGGGCCAGCTATGCTACTTGTAGCATGTAGCGTAGCGTAGTGTAGCTCATTAAGCTACGCTACAAAAGCGCTACTGTTAGAGGGTTTTTTTTTTTCAACTAACAATACTTTTTTTTTCCAAAAAAAATAAATACAGTAAAGTGTAGCTCAAGCAACCGCTACGCTACATGTGAGGATAGACCTGTTAGTTTTTTCAAGCACTACAATTCAATTTAGTAGCACAAGCAACCAATGTAGCATAGAATGTGGTATTTACAGCTTAAGGATTCTTCATTTAACTTGCAGTGTTTTCTTCAAAAAACAGAAAAAAAAAAACTTTTGACAAATGATAAAACTTGATGAAAAAAAACTAGACTCAGAAAAAAAAAAAAAAACTAAGTTGGAATTAACAACCTTTTCTGGAAAGAAATAATTGAAACTTTTTTTTGGAAAGAACAAGTTGAAAATTTTTCTTTTGAACAAAACAGAAATAAAAATCTTTTGAAAAAAAAAAGCTTATAAGAATAAAAACAAGAAAATATATATTCAAAGAAATCACCCTGATAGCCTGTGGAGATGATAAAATTAATGAGGCCATTTTATTTTGTCTTAATAAGGGGATTTTGGAGTGTTGATATTAAATCAATTGAAGTTGGATGGATGTGATAGACTTAGCGCAATAACTTTGGAACTACTGGACCGATTTTGTTGAAACTTAGTGAAAACGAAAGCTGAGATCGTTTTCTACAACTTTGTGAGATGGTTTTGTCCAAAAGTCGCTCGTTTAGTAGATTGATTTGACTGAAGCTGAGTGAGCCAGTATGTGCTGATTTGGATGATCCTAAGGAAAATGTAATGAATCAAAAGCAGCTGTTCAAGGCTGTTTGTTTAACAGAAACAATTTGCATAACAAATGGAGCAATTCAAGTGAAATGGGTCCAATATTGAACCTCTATTCATCATTTTGTCAAAGAAATTCATATGTGTAATGATTCAAAAAAAGCTATTGAAGGCTTTTGGTTCAAGAGAAAGAGTTTGAAGAACCAATGACGCAATTCAAGTGAAATGGGTCCAATATTGAACCTCTTTTCATCATTTTGTTCAAGGAAGTACTCATGGTAGTCATGAAAAAGGATAACATAGATAAAAAAATCAAAAAAATCAAAAAAATCAAAAAAATCAAAAAAATCAAAAAAATCAAAAAAATCAAAAAAATCAAAAAAATCAAAAAAATCAAAAAAATCAAAAAAATCAAAAAAATCAAAAAAATCAAAAAAATCAAAAAAATCAAAAAAATCAAAAAAATCAAAAAAATCAAAAAAATCAAAAAAATCAAAAAAATCAAAAAAATCAAAAAAATCAAAAAAATCAAAAAAATCAAAAAAATCAAAAAAATCAAAAAAATCAAAAAAATCAAAAAAATCAAAAAAATCAAAAAAATGTTAGTCATGAAAAAGGATAAAATAAATAAAAAAATCAAAAACATTAAAAAAAGGACTTGCCAGTAATGTTAATGGCCAACTTGAAAAAAAAATAAAGAAAAAAGGCAGATCTGACTAGGTGTACCATGTTTGTGGGTTAGAGCTTCTTTTATATTTTTGGGTGTCTAGTTGTTTTTTTTTTTTTTTTTTTTTTTTTTTTTTTTTTTTTTTTTTTTTTTTTTTTTTTGTTTTGTTTTGTTTTGTTTTGTTTTGTTTTGTTTTTTTGTATTTTTTTTTTTTGGTGGAATTACGGGTTAGGTTTATGAGTTTTTTTTTTTTGGATTGTGGGTTAGGTGAACCATTTTTCTTTTCTTTGTTTTTTTCTTTATTTTTTTTTGATTGAATTGTGGGTTACGCTAACCAGTGTTTTTCTCTTTTTTTTTCATCCTTTTTTTATCTTTTTTTTTCTTTATCTTTTTTTTTCTCACTCTTTTTTTTTGATGAAACTTGAGTGATTTTTTTTTTATTTGTGGTTGAAACCTGTAGCGTAGCTGAACTGGTAGCGTAGTGTAGGGTAGCTCAAGACTAACTACGCTACCAGGCAGAAAATTTTCTGTTAGTTGCACCAAAGTTACGCTACAAGCATCACCATAAACAATGGAGAAACCAAGGTGTGTTGCTTTCATAGGAAAAAAGGGGTCCCTTTATTCTTGCCAAAGCAACTAACCTTGGTTGCTCCATTTTTTCTCATGGTGAAGCTCTTGTAACTTTTAAAATTTGTTAACTAACGCTACAGGCTCCCAAAAAAAAACAAAAAATCATTATGCTACATGGTAGCATAGTGCAAGTACAAATTGAGCTAAAGTTACACACTGCTAACTTTGAAAAATGACGGCTACGCTACAGGTTTTTGGTCAAAAAGTGTAACATAGAGTAGCAGCCCACTGTTGGTAAAGATGGTGAGTTCATCATTTCAAGTAAAGATTTGGCATCTAATTGTAGTTCAAAATGCTGACCCCAGAGAATGGTTTGTAACTTCTTAAGGACTCTAGCCACTCCACATAACTCTAACTTGGACTGAGAATATCTTGACTCTAAAGGTGAAAAAACAATTGATTCATATAAAACTGGTCTAAATAATCCTGTTTCCATTTCTGACTAATTACTACTCCAGAAGAAATTGAACTGGAATGCACAGCACAAATAATTTTCCCAGCATCTTCAGAATAATCTATTTTCTTCAGGGTAATGTCCTTTCCTACTATTTCTTTTAATTTAACAAAAGATTCTTCACAAGAATTATTCCATACCCATTCTTCATCCTTCCTAGTGATATTTCTTAGTGGACTTGCTATTTCTGATAAATCTTTGATAAAAATTCTAACTTAAACAACAACTCCCAAAAACCCTCTAAGTTCTGTAACTTTTCTAGGTCTGGGCCACATGAGCACCTTATTCTTCTTCTTTATCGAAACCTTTCTTCCTTCTTTACAGACTACATGTCCAACTATATCCAGTGCAGTCACACAGCAAGCAAACTTCTTTCCAGAAATGGTGAGTCCAGCTTCTTCTATTCTAAATAAAATCGTTTCCAGAGTAATAGCGAATTCCCAGATAAACTTCCTGATGTTGGGGTTTTCTTTCAAAACAGCTCCACCATAGTCACTTCTAGGTCCTTTGATTCCTCCATCATCTATTGTTAAATCCAGTCCATATCTATTGTTAAATCCAGCATATTCAGGGATTTCATCTTTCAATATCCACATCATTGGGGCCTGGTAAACAGCAACAGAATTAGTGGCACCTTGAGGTACTCTGATTAATCTAAATCTTCCTAGAAGGGTATCAAATGTTTTAAGTAGTCTTGATTCCTCTGCTAGTTCCCTTTCATCATAACCTCCCATAATATCTCCTAATCCATAACATTCTCTTCCAGAAAATGACTCCACAAAGTCTTCAGTAGCTGGGGGTAAACCTGAATCTTTGATTGTGACCTTGTTTAATTCTTGTAAGTCATGAACAACTCTTAGTTTACCATCATTTTTCTTTACACAGAAGACTGGGCTTGAATAACTAGAAGTAGAGTTTTCATATAATCCAGTTTTAAATCTTTCTCTAACCAATTCTGTTGAAACTCCGGTTACTTAAAAAGAAACCCTCTGGAAAATTACTGCGGAGAGAATGGACCAACCTAGTTGGTCATTCTCCCGGATCAACTGGCACATAAAACAGACCGGAAAAAGGCAGCTGAAATTCTCAGGAATCTCAGTTTATACCCAGATCCTCCGCTTCCTTTGCTGTCTTGATTTGGTGAGAAAACAACCTCAGTCACTTTCAATCTCATTCAAATTCTAATTGTCTTTCAATTGAAGTTCAACCAGGAACCTCTTTCTGCAAAATCTCACTCGTCACTTAAAACTGAAAAACTAACCAGAACCTGCAAGTATTATCATTGTTCCTCAATCTTTTTCTTACTGCCGAAACTTATCAAGAGCTTACTATTGATTAACAAAAAAGCTTCTTGGAACTCAGAATTTAATCCTGCTTAACTGGAAGCTCTAGTCTAGAAAATATCTGTATGCACTCTGTTCAAAACAACAATACCTCTTTTTATCTTCAACTAATTCCTTCATTTTTATCTTTTGTTTCTTCTTTTTTATAGTCTTTCTATTTCTTCTTGTCTTCTTCAACTCTAAAAAACATCTGTCATCTTTTAACTTGAAAAAAAACTTACTACATTTTGGTAAGCCTTCTTCTATTATTTTTTCCTTGATTCTCATATATTTTTTCTTTGATTCTCATATATTTCTTATTTTATTTCTCCATGATTTCTAACTACTTTGTCACTCAATCTAAAACAATACTTCATTTATTTTCTAGTGTTGGTTTCTGTTCTTCGTAATAAAATTCAATTTTAACAAATTCAATAAATTCCTCCTTTGCTGACCCAGGTATCGGTATGGGCCTTTTCTGCAAGGGTAGATGGTCTATTACGGGAATGATATAAGGTAAGCCATAACTATGTTTTAACAAACCTCTTTCTTCTGGGCAAAATTCCAATGTTTTTTCTCTTAATACAATAATGTGTAAGAAAAACTTCATTTCTTCCTGGATTAACCATCCTTCACTTCCAAAACTGATTACTTTGAGTCTTTCTGCTGTTATTTTCCGTGTTGGTTGGAATTCAGGTAGAAATGGAGTAAGTGGGCTCTTGTATGGATCTCTTGAAAGTTCAGATCTTCTAAGTGGTGGATTAAGTGCTTGTGGAATTGCTTCATTAACTGGTCTAACTTTTTTATCCACAGGTTTGTACTTAGTCACACACCATAGTCCTCCTTCCCTCCAGTTTTCACATAATTCTGATTGAGATTTGGAGCTAAATCCTTTCCCTAATAATTGCTTGGCTCCTTTGTGAGCTATAAGTTTTTTGATTAATTTTTTTATTTTGTTGAATGATGGAACCATGATGGAATATTTTTTAAACTAATTTTATTTTTGTTTTATTTATTTTTAAATTTTTGAGTGGATTTTGAATTTTTCTTGATAGTTGGAATAAAAGTAATAGAAAAATAATTATTTTTGAAGACTAAACTATTTAAACAGGTGAAATCAAATGTAGGCACCCTAGAACCTATTGTCAAGATGAAGAAAAATCAATTAATTTATTTAATTTAAATTGTTCAATATTATTTAATATTGAACAATATGAAAAGTCTAATGATTTTGATTCTACAGAACAAAAATTGATTTCTAGAATTTCATCAAAATAAATTGTAAGTATAATCTTGTTTATAATATTATTTATAATATTATTTATAATATTATTTAATATCATAACAAAGATTGTACTGATTTCAAATGAATTTATAACTCTATTATTTAATAGGTTAAAATTATTAAAAAGTATTGTTAAATACTTAGTATTATTAAATAATTAAAAATATATTTTACTTAAATTTTTAAGTAAAATATTGTTAAATGATTTTGATTTAAAAATCATTATTTCCTTATATTATTTTTATTTTATTCATCATTAAATTACTATCATCATTAAATCTACCACGTCAACTCATCTTCAATTACATTACTTATATTCTTATTTGTATTCTCCATAACTTCTGCTTTCAGGTATTCTTATTTTTCTTTCATTGTTTTATTTTCGTTGTTGTTGACCATTTCTAATAACTTCTGCTTTCAGTTTGAATTATAATTAAATCTTTAATTATCAATTCTTTCACCTATCTATTCTTCTAGCTTTGATGAGTAATCCTTTTCCAGAGTTTCAATATCCATAAAAAAGACTTGATAACTCTAGTTCCCAACTCTGACCTTTGATCCCAACCTTTTCCGACCCCAACCTTAGCCAATGGTACAGTAACAATCCTTCCTTCTCCAGAAAAAGACAACATTTCCCCTTTTTTGGCATAAGATAAACTACACTGATAATGAAATAAAAATGGTCTTCCCAGTATGCTTTGCTTTACTTGTGGTGAAATAAATAGATGAGCTCTTGCCGTAAATTTTCCAAAAAACAATAGGACAATTTAAAATCACTCCAATAATACAACACTTTTATTCTCCAACTTCTGAAATCGGTAAGTGCACTTCTCAGGAAGCTAAGTCTCAATCCATAACCAAAATTTGAGGAATAACATTAACCATTGACCCTGAGTCTACTAAGAAAGGTACTTTTTCTCCTTCCATTTCAGTACTAACAAATACAAGGGCACAAGAAAAAAAACAGGGGTCTTCTTTATATTCTGGATCTTCCTGGAAAACTATTGTGGTTGTGGACTGAGGACCTGATTTCTGTTGGTTTCAGACATAAGTAAGTCCTGATTTCTTATTTGGAGGAACTCTGTCTATTAATTTTTTCATTATGCCCTCTGTGTAGTCAGGTGCAATTAAAGTGAGCTGAGAAACCTTAAGTGAAACCTTTCTTCCTTCCGAATCATTTATAAGCTGAGTAACTGGCTATTTCTTTTGTTTTTCTTTAGTATTCTGCACAGGAGTGTTTTCATGAACTAGCCCTGGGAAATCAAACTCCTTATCAATTTCCATGGGGGTTTCTTCAATCCTTACTTTCTTCTGTTTTGATGCCTCCCCTTTAGTGGTAGCTCCATTGGACACAAATTTATTAAAACTGTCAGATTTAATTTGTGGAGGTTCCCATTCAATTTTATTTAAAGCAGAGGTGAGTTTGGCTTGTTGATTGTCTTCTATTTGAAGTATAGTTACTGGTGTTCCTTCAGCTCTTTCAAAATTTTAGATTTGGGAACTTGAGCAGATTCTGTGGCTACTATATGTCTAATTGGTCTAGATGGATTCTAAGGTATTAGATTTCCATTTGGTAAATAATAATCTCTTCCAATTTTTCTGACTAAGTTTTGCTTTTCATCTTCCAGGGATTCTGGACATCTGTAAGTTGGATCCTTCTCTATGACAATATAAACATGGCTTAGCTTCATAAAGGGGTTTTGAAGGTGGATTATCAGGTCTTGAATATTCATTTGGTTGATTTTTCTGAGTCAAAGCTGTGAAAATTACAGGAAACTAAAACAGTTTTATTACGCATTAGAAAACTTAACATTTTTAATTATTTATTTAAAAATTTATTAATTTATTATTTTATTTATATTGTTATTATTTTTATTTAAAATAAATGAAAATATTTAATTACCTAAAAGCAAAACCAATAGTCGTCTTGCTTCTTTTTATTATTTATAAAATTTTAATTATATTTGTATAATTTTCTTTTACTATATTTAATTTTATTTAATTTTTTTTACTGATAATGATAATTACTAATATTTAATTTATTCTTTTATTTTATTTTAATGATCTTGATAATATTTTCTTATTTTTAATTTTAGATAATAATTTTTAATGATATAGTAATAAATTTTGATTAATTTTAATCTTAATTTTAATCTTAATTTTAATCTTAATTATATGATAAATAAAAATATAATGAATCTACAAAATAAAAAAAATATTCAACATGAAATAAAATGAATTGATTGAATCAACTTTGATAGTTGATTTTAAGTTTTTCAGTTTTTTTTTTTTTTAACTCGTCATATCTGAAAAAGAAAAAACAATTTCACATCAGTTTATTTCTTTAACTTTATCTTTCAATTTTATTTCACGAATAATTTCATCTTTCTTTAATTATTTTACTTTATAATTTATTTTAATATTTTTGTTAAATTTTAATTTCGTCATATCTTATTTCTTTTTATTTTAGTTTATTTTTAATTCAAAACAATTTTATATTTTATATTTTATTTATTTTATTTTAATAATTTCAATCTAAAATAATTTTATATTTTATGACTTACTGATTTTATAAAAACACCTTTCATTCTTTTATTCTTGATTTTTATTGAAATTTTATTCTATTTTTATCTATTTGAATAAATTTTATTTTTAATTTTTTTAATCAGTTTTTATTTTTATGTTAAATTTTAATATTATTTATTTTTGTTTTGAACCTTTTACTCACTTACTTCATTATTCGAGTTTTTAGTTCTTTTTATTTTCTTTGAACTTTGAAATATTTGACAAAAGCTTGAGTAAGTGTTTTAATTGAATCAGCCAAAGATTCCACTTTTCTTTCTAAACTTGGTCCAGTGTTTTCAGAAACCATTCTCTCCCTTGCTACTTTTCCTTTATCTAATGCTTTCTTTTGATCTAATTTTTTCTGTATAATTTTGTTTGATTCAGTAAACACTTTCAAGTTCCCAGTTCCTTCTCCAGGGTCATCCTGCATTTCCTCCTCACAAGCTCTAGCTACATCTTCATATCCAGGGGGTACCCGAAATCCATCTGGTCCATATCTCCCCTTTCCTTTCCTCCTAAGTTCTTTTCTGATTCCTTTTTTATTTTCTCCAGTAAAAGCTGACAAAAATATTGAAACTGTTGTTTGATCTCCTTCCATATGTTGATTAGCTATTAAATATCTTCTAATTTTTCCAAAACTAGTTGAGTAATTTCTAAATTCTTTCAAGTCCTTACACTAGGGGAGCTTTTCTGGCACTCTCCAGAGAGTGCCTACCTTTACCCCTTATCCACAACTTGAGCACCATTGATTCCTTCCTAAATGTGTAATTCTTGCATAACTAAGCTTGAACTTCACGCCAATGACATCTGCAACCGGTGTATAAACACACCATAATTAAGCTGCAGTTGAGCAGGAGTTACCTATATATTTGACCCAATTGTGGTGAATATAAGCCCCCTGGCTGTTCTGGCTGCAGTGCGGCAGTTCAGTTCAGACAGACAGTCCACCCAAACGTACGCGCGTACAGTTGGGTGACACAGTACTCACCTGATCAGTTGAGGATGATATGAGGAGCATTTAGACCCAAATCACACTGCCTTTATAGCAAAATTCAGCAACAAGGTAGTACTAGTTTACCGAAAAGATGTAGCTTACTTCATACAATGCAAGACATGAAATTGAAGCAAGGCACTTTCTAGAGAGTGCCAAGAAAGCTCCCCTAGTGTTAATTCCTCCTTTCTGTGTCCATTCTTTAGCCAGTTCCATCAGATCCTCCAAATTATGCTTCATAGATGGTCCTATTTCTCCCCAAGCCTTTTCCATCTGCTTCTTCAAAAGTGTCCAATTAGCTGACTCATATCCTTCCATCAATTCCATTTCTTCTCACAAATCATCTCCTATCACAAATCTATCTCTCTGCATAGCCATATCCCATCCAGAAGCTCCACAAGCCTTAGCAGCCCTTTCATATCTTCTAATAAAAGTATTCAAATTTTCTCCTTCAAATCTAAGATTTTCATTTTTAATTTTAATAACTGCTCTTCCAGGTTCTGCTTGTCTAAGTTCTTCTTCTAAATTTCTTGGATTGGGATTTTCAGCATCTTCAGGGTCTTCAGAGTCATATTCAGAAGTATTTATCTTTCTTAATCTTTCATATTCTTTCTACATTTTCTTAGCTTTTGGTGGAGGTGGAACCTGTTTTTGCTGTTTGTCTAGGAAAATTGGGTCCAAAAGTAGAAGATTGTCCTCCTAAAGCTATACTTGCTTCCATAACAACTGGTGCTGTTGGATTGTAAGTCATATTTCTAATTGCTTTAATTTTAAACTAATAAATTTTACTAATTTAGATTAAAACAACTGTTTGAATTAAGTGTTTATGTTTTTATTTAATTTCTGTGGATCTATCTTCCAGGGAAAGCTAATAATTTTATTTATTTATTTATTTTATTTTTTACCCAGGTCTCCAATTCAAATCCTTTATGAATTCCTTCAATAGTGGTCAATACTATATTTGAGGTACCCTCAATAGTGTTCAATACTTTGTTTTAGGTGAGCGAGCTGATTATATTAAATTTATTAAAACACTACTTAAACTCAATTTATTTCTATTTGGTTTTATTTTAATATTTAACTAATTGTAATTATTTCCTAATTCCTATATTTCCTTAGATAAATGTAAGTTTCTAAATTTTAAGATGACAATTTTTATAGGTTGATTTCCTGTCTGGGGATGCCAAATTTGAGACTCCAAAAGAGGCTAGAGAGTTTAATCCCTTATGGCAGAATTTAGAAAGTGATGATGGAGTAAGTACTCTGCCTTTCTTATTGACAAGAAATTACTGATAGACTGGTTTTTCTCAGAATGAGCAGGGAGCAAGGCTAAAACTGGTTGATAGTAAGAAATTGGAAGTTTAAGAGGGTTTTTCCAGCACTCAGATTGGTTTGAAAAGAAAAAATAATAGGGGACAGCGGGTTAGCTGTGGGTGCAAGGATGTGATTCAAGTCCTTTGTGGCTCCTTATTAAAGGTAAA
>JNCO01002960.1:0-17737 GCA_000785685.1 Uromyces viciae-fabae
GTAATATTATTGAGCTATTTTGTATTGTTTTTTTCCTCTTTTTTTCTTTTTTTCTTTTTTTTTCCTTTTTTTTTTTTTCCCTATTTTTGCTGAGTATTGCTCAGCTCATTAGTAATGTTATCTAGCTATTTTGTATTTGTCTTTCTTTTATATATATATATTTATTTAATTTTTTGATAATTACAATCATGGTCTTGAAAAATAAGCACAATGGCGATGAAAGCATACAATTATCATCAAATCCGCAAACAACTAGATTTATTCAGCGTTCTAGAGAGACTATTCCAATACATTCCTTTTTTATTGATGGAGATATTTCTGAGTTCCAATATTTAACCCATGCACAGTTGGAAAGGATCTCAGAACTGTGAATCACATGCATTTCTTTGCTGCTTGCATTCCTGATCTCAAGCTGCAATTCAAATTTATCCAGCTTGGAGAATGGATTTCCAGAAATGAAGCTAACAGGAGAAAGTGGTTGAATAACAAGCCATGTGTCAGTCTGGCAACTTTGATCAGCTAGAGTTCGCCTGTGCCGAAAGATATTATGGATGAATCCATGTTGAATCTTGGATCTTGCCTTAAGTTTGATAAGACTGTTGCACGAGTTCTTCAAAAATGTTGGATAGCGCACGTCATCATTCAAGTAATCTGTGAGCTTTTCAATTGATGCATTTAACGAGAGAAAGGAAGTCAAATTGTTTTTAGACATTTTAGAGTATTCACTGGAAAGAATCCACTGGAGTCCATCTGAGGCAGGGAATAGTTCATTAAGGCTAGCTTCAAGAAGTTTTAAAGTTGGAGTATCCAAAAAATCTTGCCTGCTTTTTGGAGTCAGTTCAGATTCAGCACGAATTGGATTGATGAAAGCTTTTAATTGAGGAAGAAGGTGTCTGAATTCAAGTGGGAACTTTTCTGGATTGGACATCAACGCTTCCAAATTTCCATGACGGCAAAAGTTCACAAGAAAGGTGATTTCCAGTTGACCTGGTTTTTTTTTTAAATATGAGTCAGCAAGTTATAATTGGCAAACTCAAAAATTTAAAGAAAGAACTTACTTAAGCGGTTGTTGTGTGAAGTTTTCAAAATCATGCCCATAAGTCGCTCCATTGAAAAGGACCACCAAGCCCTGGAAGGTCCAAATTTATCAAGAGATTCTGCGAGATGTATTGACATATGATGGTTGGGTGCTAATTCAACATCTGGAAAGAGTATCAGACAGCTCTTTAAATATTCTAAGTTATGGTACTGATATTTCTTCACTTTTTCAGCAGACATCGTTCTTTTGAGGGATAAGTTGACAAAACATACTAGATGGGCAAAATTTTGAAAGAGAGAACGAGCAGTTGCACCACCCGTAGCCCAGTAAATCGGGAGAATTAAAGGAAGCTGAATTGTAAAAAGATTCCGCCATTCATCAGCCTTGAGGCGACCAAAAGAGGCCTTTCCCAAGGCTGGGATAGCTCGCTTGATCCAAGTTGGAATACGGATACGCGGAAGAAATTTGTTGATAAAAGATAGAGCTTCCCGATCGATTATTTTTTTTCCACTACTAGGAGCTGTCCAAGCCGCTCCCCAATCACCATCACCAAGGTAAGGCGAGAAAGAATTGTCGCTAGATTCATGTGAAGGGAATTCCATGTAGTCAAATGGAATGCCAGATCCCTCGGTTGATGTTTCAGTTTCAGTTTCAGTTGGGCTGCTAGGAGAAATCGAGATGGGAGCTGCTGCATCGGCTAATAAAGACATCAATTCCCTTGTTGAAATTCCTTTCGGTTCTTCTTCATCAGCAGTATCGGACATGCACCAAAACCTTTGACAGTGCCACTTCAACAAACCCAGGAGGAGATTGTGCATGGCATCGACAACATGGTTGTCAACAACATCCCAGTAAGGAAGCTCAAGCATTACTGAATACCTGACACCATGCGCTTTCAAAATATTTTGCCGTGTTTTCTCGTCTGGAGCATCTCTGGATTGAAGGGCCCAGTGCTTATGATCAGCTAGTTTTCGTCTTGGCCAAGTCTGTGGGTCTAGATTTTTGATGGAAGCTTTTGGAAGAAGGCAGCACGAACACATTCGAGTAGCTGTGGGTGCTGCAAAACCAAGACCCCGACGAAGAGCCGGTAAATCGGCAAAGAAAGGAAGAATTGAAGCAAAGATACGACGTCCTCGGGGGTAGAGGCTGGTTCGTGAAAGGTGAAGTCCAGGTTGCCAAAGGATTTTCAGCTGCTCGACGATGGGACGGAGTATCCAATTTATTTGTTGCAAGGAAGGTTCCTTCGGTCCAGGGGCGATTCCTACAACAAATATATTTTGAGGTTCATACCGTAGCAATACCGGAAGCGAGTAGCAGACCATGATTATGAAGGTCACGCTGGCGTGTTTTCCGGCTTGTCGATTGCCATAAGGATTAATTCCATCAAGAAAAATCCCAAACGTCAAATTGCTAGATTGAGCGGTATATTGTTTTTGATCAGGCCCCAAAAATTCCTTCCACTTTCTTGAGTGTTGTATGTCGGAAGCCTCAAAATCAGGACTGTACGGCTTCTTCGAAATTTCAGCTCCCAGCTCTAACGCTTCTTCGATTCCCTGTCTTGAAAAAAGTCGAGCGATCCAATCGTACAGATTTTGAAAAGCATATAGCTTAACTGGCCAAATTCCGTTTAAAGTAAGGTGACATAATGCTGCTCCACACGTGCGAGGAGTCGTTTGTTGATCGCAAGAATCATCGTGTGACTGGATTTCCTCACTTGGCCCGTCCGCGATAACTTCAATATCTGAGGAATAAGATAGGTGCATACATTTCTTGGGTGTGAATTTGTTGTAAGGATACATGGCGAAGCAGTCCGGGCAGCATACTACACGAATCAGTACTGGATCAAGTTTCAGCCACTTGATTACTGTCCGGATATCCTTTGGGATCGATTCGAGAATACTGTTCTTAAAATGGGTCAACTTCTTGAAGGTAGGTTCGCCAAGCCCAAAGGCTGTTAGGGTAAGTAGGTCACGCGTGCTTTTCAGGAACCAAGACGAGACCGAAATGGATGTATCTTCAAATATTGAAAGAATAGTTGCCACTAGGCAAGCATGTAAGACTGCTGGCTGAACACGCAGACATGGATTATCGTAATGTTGACCTGCAATGTTGCCACGTACAATTGAGTCAAATTGTAACCAATGAGAGGAAAATAAAGACACAAGAAGACTTACGGCAATCATAAGCATTTATATTCTCCATAGACTCGGGACTTGAGGGGCGAGAAGATAAAGTCACGCGGTTCAGATTAATTTCGGAATCAGCCTCTGATAAATTAGAAGGTGCGGCCTGCGGGCTTTCTGCCTGATCCAGGTATTCACTCGGCATCGCATCACTATCTTCATCACTGAGACTGTCTACAAAAGAAGAAGCTCAGCACTTAAGGCAAGTAAGAGGGGCTAAAAAAGAAGAACAAACTAATAATATGCATACCTTGCTCGTTGTCTAAAATAGCTTCCATTCTGTCATCCAGAAGCATATGGTTATCTCTAGTCATGAAAGTAACAATCGATCCACCGGATTGCCAATTTCCGTCTTTGTCCACATAGCGGCCTCGATTGCATCCACGACTTCGGCAGGAGCACACAACAGGCGCGCGTCGTGTCCGAGACATATTTAGTGACCTTTTGGTTGAAGGTGGGAAAGATGGCAAAAAAAAACGGTTGGATGAATGAATATGTTCTGCGAATGAAAATGGGACGAGAAAGGATGAAGCCGTCAGTTGCGGTCTTTTTATATCTTTCTGTCTCATTGCTAGAACGTAAGAAGGCTTGTTGCTTACCACCAAGGCGTACTCTGTTTTCAGAGGGTCCAGTAGATGTAAGGCAACCAGTCGCAATCTCGGCAGCGGTGCTGTCTTGGTATTTGTGGATGTTTCCACTAGGTGCCCTTTGGCCCAAGGGTCGGAGGTTTGACAAAATCCGGATTCAAGCGGGTCGAGGGTGATTGTTATGTAATAATGTGGAAATTCAAAATCTTCACAGAAAAAACTGGGTCGACCGTCCAGCTGCAGTTATGCACCTAGTGTTCAAGGATGCAAGCCACATACAAGTGTAATACAATTACTGTTTCGAAAAAACCATCCAGGGTTGGCTTTGGATCACAACACCATTTGAGTCAATCACATTTCCGTGAGAAATTTGGATCTCTGGTAGCGATACTAGGAAATGTTCACGCAAATATTCACCATTCTGCAAGACCACAATAGAGCCAACATAGATATATAGAAAAATAAAAGAAACATTTACACGGAGAATGTACATTGAATGGAAAACGTCAAATTCATGAGTGTAGGGCACCATTGCACAAGTTACAAAGTACAGATTGTTGACAACAAGCTTGAATCACGAGAAACTGTATTGACCGGTCAAGTCTACTTTTTGGAATGAAATTTTTTTACAACCTTCATGTGCTTGACCTTTTTCTTCTCATCAGTGGAATGACCAAGAGATTTTCTTTTAATGGTACAACTACCTGATTCACTTGAATTCTTTTTTTTAATTGAGTTTAAGGCGCATGTAATAGGATCATCTGGCAAAGGGCTTTGCGATTCCAAACATCTTGGGGTAGGATCGGTGCCGCGGGGGGCTGAAGAGTGAAGAGAGGATGAGAAGGAAATAAGTGAAGAACGGTCACTGAATTTGCGCCGACACAATGGAGCAATATGTTTGTCAGATAATGATGCTGGAGATGATGGGGAGCTTTGATGTGATAGGGGTGACTCAGGATGGTGGCCGGGGAGGTGTGGGGGTAGGTCAGTCATTGCATCGGTTTGGCTACGAGCTGGGGAATACACCCAGGCAGTAGGAGATAAACGTACGGCGCCAGGTGTCGCGTGGCTGGCGGGTACAGGTGGGGCGTGGGCTTGAGTTTGGTTCGGCGGCTTGGTAGGCTGGTTAGGTATTTCGGTCGGTATCTCAGAAGGCTCGGCTTGTTTGTTTGGGATCTCGGAAGTGTAGGACAAGATGGCATCGGCTTGTAATCGAGCCACGCGCATTTTCCAAACGGTCTCTTGCAAATCTAGGTAATTATGGTTATTGGCAAGTGCCTCGCGAACACGTTGTTGAATCATCTGTGAATCTAATAGGTGTTCCGCTCCCAATTGCGAAATGGTCGACTGGATGGCTTGATATTCAATTTCCTTGAGCTTGAGGAACCGGTCATCGTAATTCTCGCTGAGAACTTGAGGGGCAGATAGAACTAACTGTCTCTCATCGGAGGACAAGCCTCCAAATGCGGCTTGGTAATTGAATATCGTAGAGATCGTGGAATTGAAAAGGCGGGAGTTGAGCTCTGAACCAAAGTTCAACAGTAAAGCCATGCGAGGAACATCTGGGCAAATGAGGGGAGATTTATTTTTAAGGGGGGTTAGATACTTATAGCTATACATCTGAACAAACTCTTGATACGAACTCACTCGCCAATCCACCCGATTTGGTACCTTTTTGATCCAAGTTAACCTCGTGTGCTTGAGCAGGAGCGGCAACGGGCACATCTGGAAGAAATTTCAAATGCATTGTCCGTAGTCAGGTTACATCGTGTTAATCGGGGAAACAAGAGACTTACCTGCTGCCACTGGGTTAGTTGTGATAACATCGACATCATGCAATTGGGATGGAATTGGGGATTCAACTACAAGAAAATATAATATGCTTGATCAGATTTACATTGCATCTATCGAGGAGCAAACATCGCTAACCTGAGGGTTGGACATTGTGTGGCACAAGATTGGTGCCGCCAGAGACATTCTCTGCGTTAGGGTTGGAAAACTCCGAATTCATGATGCGTATAATAGATTCAAGTATGTTCATGTGAATGGGACAGAATACTGTGAGCAATCAGTGGATATAGAAGCGTTCGTTAGGAAATTCATGAGGTTTTATATTAGAAGAGAAGGAGGATATGCCATTAACACCGGTGGAAATGACTCAAAGGGAACTTGACCACCTTTGACCACGCATGTAGATATCAATCATGAATAGCAGGTTCGATGAAGTACGGTGAGCCCACGTGGACATTTGTAAAAGAAAGGCACTTACATATTTAATAGACAAAGAAGGATTTACATAAATACTTCAGCGGTGCAAAACTTCTTACGGGTGGAAAACATTTGGGAAAAGGGTAACATAAATGTGGCCGAGGCAAGTGGCCCGTTCAGAGATTTGGGTTGATTCAATCCAGAAGCCTGAAGGATCGGTTTGACCACAGTTCACAGGTTGGTCCTCAGCTGACAGGAGTCTTCTGATCTAAGTTTGCGAGCTGGTTCTTTGGCGCGGAGTCTACCAAATGTATTGACTTCTCTCTTTCCCGAGGATTCCAGGATTTCAATAACATGATTATTGTGCCTGGGTAGCTTTTGGTGATGCATGGGTGAGGAGAGTATAGAAAATGGCGAGTCTGCTCATGATTTCCCGTGCGGTCAAGAAGGGGAAAACAGGGAACAGAAACGCAAAGCAGCAAGATTCAGTAGCGATCAAACTGCTTTGTTGGATTTTTTTTTTTGGAATCGTCCATGTTTACTCTTACGGCTGATTCTCAAATGGATTGTGTGGTAGTTTTTTTTGGGTCAAGGCATTGAGGAACGAGGAAGTTGCAACAGGTCCCTGTGATCACTGTACTGTAGCAGGACATAATTTTAATGTCAGTGGTATTCGGTGAGAGAAAGGAAATGATAAAAGCAAAAATTATTTACGCGAATAAAAAAACTATTTACAAGGAAAAGACTTGTTGATTAGGGTGCGGAAAGGTGAATCACAGGAAAGAAGCCTATAGGGAGGGAACCATCAAAATGGGATGAAAAACAAATACATCTAATAAATTGAAAGAAGGTAATGGAAAACATGAGCCAAGTCGGGCACACAATAAGAAGAATGGAAAGATGTGACATTAGGCCAAAGGGGCGCACAAAGTATAATTTTATAAGTAAAACATGAAGAGGTCGATAAAAGAAAAAAATGGAATGTCAAGCAAGTGACTCGAGAAGTTTGATTGAAGGTTGTAGGCGAAGTGACTGGATAGACAGCTGGGATACAAATGAAGGATCTTGGTCTTTCAGCCATTCACCATTGTAGCATTCCGCAGGTAAGCTGCGCTGGCAATGGATGAAGCTGGTTTTGGCGCGTGCCAATCGGACCCTGGTAATTTTATTTTTTCTGGGCACTGATCCTTTGGGGCGTGATCTGTGATGTAGGTCGATCAATCGATCCAAGTTCTCCATCATTCGGGTGATTCGAGGGTGTCGCCACGGCATATTGAGCACCGTAACCTGTTTAGAGTTGGAATTTGAGGTTCTTTCATCGTCATCGGATTCTGATGCAAGTTCATCAGTAGTTTCATCATCACTAGTGCACTTCTGAACGACATCAAGTAGCGGGATGAGGTTCGGTTGGGTGAGAAGGTAGGTAGTACGTGATTTGCGACGCTGATTTGGAGAATTCGGACTCGTACTTTAGAATGCATCTATAACTTTGGAGAGGGAAAGAACGCAAGAACGGGTCAAGGGGAAACATCTCACGTTATCAGTGCGTGTGACACGGCGCATTCGGCTTTGAGTTGCATTTTTTGCAGCATCCGACCAGCGGTTTGTGGTGCGGAAAATAGTGAAACAATCGGGATCAGAGGCCATTAGTGGAGGCAAAGTGAAGCAACTTTGGCTATTTGTACATACACTCGACTAAGATACTTGACGTGCGTGGTGAGGCTTGCATAAATTTTTTTCTCTGAACAAATCTCCAGGTCAATGTCGTCGTATTCGCCCACTCTGACCAATTGTAGTAGGAGGGCAAATGCAAGGTCCCACAGGAGCTTGTTACTCTTATGAGTCATACTTTTATCTAAATCGGGGCGAAATGAGTCAATCCGGCATTGACGCATAGCCTGCCATATGATCGAGAGAGTTTGAGGCGAAGCACCCCGATGACCTGGGCCTCCAGGATATGGGAACGATGGGTCCTGTTCTTCAAGATCCAAGGTAGAGTGATCAATTTCCTCATTCAAAAAATCAAGTGAACCAACCCTCGACTTCCATTGTGCTCTCTGGGCACGAGTGGCAGCAGGAGGAAACTGCCGCCTTGGCACAGACAACTCTTTTCCAAAGAGGGTTGCCACATGGATGCGAACTCGAGCCTGAATGTTGTATATCGTACCAGAACTAACTGTCAGTGAATAAAAATCAATGTATTGACACACAGGTAAAAATTAACTTGCCGAAAGAGTGTTGTCCCTTTGTATACTTTGCTTTCGAGTACTGGGCCCCGCCTCGTTGGTAACGTTGGGAACTTGAGTACTCTGTAGGTTATGTTGTATCTCGTGAAGTGATGAGAGCATCTCTTTTTGCACTCCGCAGGTGTTTTGAGCAAATGTTTGAAAGGTGGGTAAAAAGCTAGCAAGACACTCATGACATGAAGGAAGAGATGCTCTCCATGCATTGACACGTGCGTGGCCAAGTAAAGGGGGGGAAACGATGGTTCTATGGTGGTGTTGATCGTTTCCTTGAGTGGTAAATGCGTTGGACTGTTGAATAAAATCAGCGTGGGCACCTGTAGACTGCTGTGACGTCCAAAAATGTGACGAGTCTTTCTTCCGCTTTTTGTTTGAAACATTATCAGTCACATCGGAATAGGGCAATTCATCTGCACATTCCGGAAGAGAACGGCTGGTATGACTAGGAGGGTGAGAGTTACTAGCAGGAGGTTGATATACGAAGTTTATCTGATTGGATGTCGTAGTTGTTTTCCGAGTTCGTGAGGATTGTCTCCTGCGAGACAACCTGGAGCAAGAATAGGCTAAATATAATGAATGGCTCAGTATATATCAATCACCCACCCAGACTGATCTGAGAGGGGAGCATACCAGTTTTGTTTCCTTTGCGCCGCTTACTATTTGTTTGCATGTCAGGTGAAGCTGATCTGCGACGTCTGAGCTGGGCAATGGAGCTTGGTGCAGGTGAATGAACCTCGGAATCGGATGGCAAAGAGGGCAAGAAATAGCGAGGATTTCCGGGGAACACGCCAAGGGTGGTTGTGATACAAGGAGGCTTGCTTGTTGCTTGCGGTATTCCTTTGCAAAAAAAAAAGTTTAGAATGCCACGTAGGAAGAGTTGAGAAAATGAATGCGTGAATGGAAAAATATAACATACTATTACCCTGCTTCCTGCGTTTGTTGTTGCTTTGTACCTCAGGCGATGCTGGTAAGGGGGTGACTGAAGAACGAGAAGTGGGTGGTGCTGAATCAACGTAGCTAGAACTCTGTGTGGTGGCTGCCGGATGAAATGACGAAGTAGCCGGTGAAAGACAAGAGGAAGAGCGCGTGGAATATCCATGTTCAACCGGAGGCCTGTAATTGAAAGATAACTCAGTATCAGGCTTGCTCTGCTGGATTCGTTGTGATTGCCGTTTTCTAGTACTACGGCGACGTATTGGCGCAGACAAAGCCGAAGGAGGAGCTGGAGATGATAAATTGTCAGTTTCTATGTAGCCAAGATCACGTGGAAAGATGGCTAGCCTACCTCTTTTATTGCGCTTACACCGCTTTTGTCCACTGTTGTCTTT
The DNA here is from genome assembly GCA_000785685.1 of Uromyces viciae-fabae. Taxonomy (NCBI): domain Eukaryota; kingdom Fungi; phylum Basidiomycota; class Pucciniomycetes; order Pucciniales; family Pucciniaceae; genus Uromyces; species Uromyces viciae-fabae. The sequence continues at coordinate 9,589 of JNCO01002960.1, forward strand.
AGGGGACTCATCTGGGGCGCGCCGCTTTTGACTTTTGGCTTTGGGTGATGGGTTTCTTTCTACGGTTTGGGCTGGCAATGTGGGAACCGGAGAACAAGATCTCTCTTCGGCTGGGGGCCTATCCTCTTTCAGAGCGCGTTTTGTTGTCAGGCCTCGTGGTCTCCTTTTGTGTCTTGGTGGTGGAGTTTTAGGACCAATGACTGCTTCTGTGGGATGGTCAGTTTTTGGACACAGACATTGGAAGGGTGTGGACTTACCTTTTCGGTTGATCCTATGCGGCTTTGTTGTGCTTCGGGGTTTAGGTAAGCGCAGCTTTCCTTTCTTTTGGACTCGAGCTGATGATCTATGCACATTTCGTGGCGAGGCAAGCACGCTCGGCACCTCAATACTTTGGTCCTTCGATCTTTCTACGCACCGAGGTGGAGATGAGACGCTGGGAGATTGGGAAGTGGAGGCTCGAGAGACTTCAACCAGTCCTTCTTTCTGGCTACGTGGAGGAGATGTATGATCGATAGCAGCTAGAAAAAAAAAAAGATGGAAAAAACTGTGTAGTCAGTCATCAGGCTATTGCGATACAAATATATACAGAAATCCCAGACTGAACCTGGAAGTTGTCGGACTGTGGAGTCAGATCCACTCTCTTCAACTGAGATGGAGTCCGATAAGGAAGAAGACTGGACATTATCTGTCCCGTCTGATGTTGGAACCACACAGGCGTGGGCAAGAGACAGGGATTCATGCCGGCCACTCTCAATTGGTGGATTCTTAACGGTGGTACTTTCGTCCAATTCGGTAGAAGGAGGGACCGTCTGGGCGGGAGCCGGAGATTCAGCCCAACCATTGTCATTCGGTGAATCAGGCCCGATTGTGGATTCAGATGCAACAGAGGAACAAGGCGCTTCATCTGATCTTTCTTCAACCGAGGGCCTATTCTCTTTCAGGGTGTGTTTGTTTGTCTGGCCTCGTGTTCTCCTGTTATGTCGTGGGGGTGGAGTTTGAGGGCCAACGACTGCTTCTGTGGGATGATCAGTTTTTTGACACAGACATGTAGAAGAGTGCGGACTTACCTTTTTGGTGTAGGTGCAGCTTCCCTTTCTTTTGGACTCGAGATGATGATCTTTGACCGTTTTGTGGTGAGGCAAGGGCGCTCAGCGCCTCGCTACCTCGGTCTTCTGATCTTTCTATGTGGTGAGGCGGAGATGAGGTGTGCGAGGATTGAGAAGTTGAGGTTTGGGAGGAGGCAAAGGCGCTCAGCGCCTCGCTACTTTGGTCTCCTGATCTTTCTATGTGGTGAGGTGGAGATGAGGCGTGCGAGGATTGAGAAGCGGATGTTTGGGAGGAGGCAAGGGCGCCGGGTGCCTCGCAGTGGGGGTCTTTGGATCTTCCCACGCGCTGAGAAAGAGATGCAACGCTGGAAGATTGGGAAGTGGAGGCTTGAGACACCCTAGCCAGACGTTTTTTCTGGCTACGTGGAGAATATTTGTGGTTGATAGCTGCTCGAAAGGAAAAGAAATGAATCACAAGTCATCCAAAGCTATTACATGCACGTGCACATACCAGCAGTTTCGAGGTTGCCACTCTTCTTCGCATTGACGTCAATCGATTTTTTGCCGGCCAAAATTGAAAATTGCCGGACTGTCGAGTCAGAGCCACTATCTTCATTGCAGACAGAGGCCGCGAATTCAAGTTCCCTGGGGGTGTCAGCTTGACTATATTTTGATCCCAGCTTTAAAGTTGCACTGGAAGTATTGGAAGCCGCAGGTGAGAAGTTGCAGTATGAGCTAGAAGCTGAGATCAAAGATTTCAAATCGGATGAGGCCGGGACTTAAGTTTCAGATGTGTGATCTTCAAAGCCGATAGAGTTGGACACAGACAGACCAGGTGATTCTACTGGAGGGAAGGAAGATTCCGATGGATTGTGTCCATAACTAACTAAAGAGGGGGTTGATGAGGTTTGGTCTTCGCGATTGCCGGTAGAGTCAGATACAGATGGACTGGGAGGGGGGACGGAAGACACAGATAAAGTATCTTCATTACGAGCAGAGTTAAACGTGTCGTTCCTGGGACATTTGGGAGATTGGATGATACTAGGAGGTGCTGAGGATTCAGATATGTCGTCTTCAAGGTAAGCAGGGCCGGTTACAGATGGACTTTTTGATTCGACTGCACTAGATGGGGCAGAAGAGTCCAAAGCGCCCGCTATAGTACAGGCAGAATTTGATATAGCTGGGCCGGGAGAAGGCGGATCAGGAAATTCGGCTGCATGTGGAGCTGAGATAGGTTTGGGATTTAAGGGATAATCGAACGTAAACTGCTTCGCTACCCCAGGCAGTTCATGGGCTGGTGTTAATGGATTAAGCTTGCAGTCCTTAATTTGATTAGATGATCGTTGAATTCGGCTACGAGTTATTGCACTGGATGTGTTTGACAAATCCAGCGGTTGACGACGGGCTCGCAGTGATTGACGACGGGCTTGCGAGCTAGAAGGGTTCGGAGAATCCAATGGAATGACAACCACTGGGCGGCCATGTCGACGCCTTTTGGACCGTGGTGACCTTTGAACTCCTTGAGAAGCATCATTTTCATCCCCTGGGCGCTTTTGGGGGCAACAATGCGAAGGCGGCGGATTTTTGGAGCAAACAGGAGGTCGATACGCCAGCAAGATCGATCGAGCAGATTTGATCTCTTTCTTCTTCTTTGATTCTCGGGTACTGTTTCGTTTGCGAATGGGGGGTGGAGAGGGCACACGGGTTAATTTTCGTTTTTTTATACTATACGCGTTTGGGGCATTATAAATCTTGATGTCAATAGATCCATATAGATTGACAAGGTCTGATCGTTTTGATGTCAATGGGAAAGTTTTGGAAAAAAGCGCCAGCAAAACTTTCAATTGATTAACCGTGAGCTTGTCAGCATCTGAAATCATGGCACGGTGAGAGAAAAAATCAGCTCATGGGCTCCGTTGTTTTTTGACCCATATGATAAACTGACCCGGTAACACATCCAGTGACTGCTGGCCTGCCCAAAGCGCTACCAAGTCTGGACGTTGAGCTTGTACAAGTTGAATGTATCGAACAAAAATTTGTGTGCGGCCCTCAGCTTTATCATATCTTACACCAAACCTGTCTAGGACCGTCATGAGCCCCTCCATCTTCAACTTATTTGGGTCTACAGTGAAAAATTCGCGTAAATCATTGATCGTAAACAGGAAACCCACAAGACTGATAAATTAAAAATTCAACACATACCCTCCCAAGTGTGGCTATCTGAGTTAATATTGCTTGAGCGTTTCATTCTTAGAGACCTGAGAAAATTTAAAACTTCGCGATAGATATAGATAGATATGACTGGGTGTCAATCAAAGGTATCTGAGGAATTAGATAAACGGATTCGGTGACTAGAAATATCGAAGTATTAATAAATGATTCAATGACTAGGAAATATGAAGTTATTTAAAGTATTATAAAAAGATTCAATAACAGGGAAATATGGAAGTAAGACGCAAAGACATAAAAATGTGTCGGGAAAGAGCTTCCAGCGCAACTGCTTTTGCAGGAGAAAGAATTGAAGGAAAATTATTATGAGAGTTGAAAGCTCCACCCAAGGGAACAATCGTCGAAAGGAAATCAGCAACACTTTAGCCTGAGTGAGCCGCGAATTGAGAATTCGAATTCCCAGAAATTAGAGCAAAGAAAGACTTGAACGCTATCAACACAAGCAGGTGTGGAAATGGAAAAGAACTAAGACCCATGATTTGTTTTGTCGATTATATATCCACCCCAATGATTGGATTCACTGCCGCCATTAGCTTGAATGATAGTTTGCGTTGTGAGCTATCTCAATTTCTGAAAGGCAAACGATGTTTAAAAGGAATGCAAGAAGATTAGTTGTGCACGTTTGACAGTATTTGGTGATCGAGGTTAAAGGCTATGCAAGGACAATGAACCTTACGATTCAGATTTCGCCTACCATTAAGCACCGGTAGCTTCCACTTTCCATTCATTTGGGGTGATCACCCGGAATCGGCCACAAAGGACAAGAGCAAGTGCCACCAATTTTTGTTAGCTTGCGTTGAAAGCCATTCTTATTTCAATTAGGTCTGGAGGTGTGTAAGTTCGACTTGGATTCCAGGAAAATTTACGGTCTTGCTGAATAGGTTGAATATATAAACCACCTGTAAGAATTGTTCTAAGAACGCAATTCCACGATCAGGCTAGAACAGCAATCATGAACTACTCAAAAATCTGAATCATCTACCTCATTTTATGTTTGATTTGTGACCATTTTGAACACCTTGGGTTTTGGGTCATTGACCGCCTAGTTTTAGAAATTTTAGCGGAACTGTTAAGTCAAATGATCTCCTGGGCGCTTTCATTATACAAAACTTGACGCTTCAAAGGTCCCTGCACAATAGATCGACCTTTGATGGTTCGAAGGCCTGAAGTTTGCTTTCTCTATGGTCCAAAGACTCAGTGTATGGAATTCACTGTAAATTTTTGGCTGCTACGGGCCGCACCAAGTAGAAGCCACCCATTACTATGCCCTTGCCGACTTCTATAAATCTGAGTTATCTCTCGAGAATCAGTACAGTGCCTTCTTGGTTTGATCGACTCAACAGCATGAATAATCTTGGGCACGTCCTGTTGAAGCTCAAACTTTGTCACTACCCAACCGCGTGTAATTTGTTCTCTCAATTTTCTTCCTTCAATTGTGAAATTGGAGGCAATTTCAGATTTCTGAAAAGAAATCAAACAATCGTTGTGAGTGACACTAAATATGGGTGAGTGTAGTGGTGATATGGAAATACATACACTCGACGAGTCGACTCCCTCGATCACCGCAAGATAAAAGGGATCACCGCGGCAAGCTTTGATTACACCACATCACCTTACATGTGGAATGATACGAACACTGGTCCGCCGGCCGGGGTTGTTTGGTTCTTCTATTGCGTAGCCTGCCGGTGCCCCGATCAGCATGAGTGTTAATGAAGAAGAAATCAAAGGCGTTGCTGTTAAACAAAAGAGAAACGAAAGAGAACGAAATTAGTTAAGCCGCTTCTCGCCCATTTTTAGCTCGCATGGAACCGCGAGTCAATTTTGTGAACAAAATAAAGAATAAACATTGGACATTGACGCACCAGCGCTACGGCGACCCAGGTACATAATAAAAAGGGAAAGGAAAGTGGGAATTCAAGAAAACCGGTTCGAATAGACGTGAATCAACAACACAGCAAACGTCATCAGCCTACATGTAAAGAGATGACAGAGCACCTCGGATCTCGCATCGGACGCTGACCCAATCTTTTGAAAGTTTATCAATTTGGGTATGTATGAATATGTCAATACTTGTTAGCCATATAAGCTGGTGATGATGTTTGTATATTCACAATCCCTCAACCAGTGGCTCCGTGAAAAGGGAGGTGGCTCGTCCAATCAATTGTACGTATAATTCTCTCCGCTTATTTAGAGAAAAATTATAGCAATAATTACATTTCTATCAGTGCTCTGATGGTTGAACAGGTCAAAGAAACTGGAACAACACCGGGTATTTGCTTCGACCCCAGCTCATCAACGTTGCGGAAAGCTGACATTCTCGACTTCATTCGCCGCGAATTTCCCCATGCTGTCATACCTTCTAAATCAACACTTGCGGATTTGCGAAAAATAGCAAAAGACCTACTAGGTATTCGGATCCAATCCAATCTATTCTACCATTTTCTTTCCATGCTTACTTGTAGTTCCTTCGTTTGCTCGATTAGATTTGGATACTGTTGCTCAGAACGGAAGCTCTTCTGAATTAACTATCCCTGATTCTGAGCAACCAGAGGAGCGACCACCAGAAACCTCAAACTTGAGGAAAAAGCGGGAGCCGCCAAACCATTCAAATACTTCCAGGAAAGCGACAACATCGCCCATACGAGGCCATTCACTGAAAAAGCGGCCACCCTCAACCCCCTGTAAGATCTCAAAAATGGCGGTAAATTTGCCATCACCCGTACAAGGCCGCCCGGTGACAGTTTCATCCCGATGTCCACCAACCCCATCGAGAAGTTCGAGCAAAATTGTCGACCCGATCTCTCGTAAACAATCAAGATCTGATTTTGATGATAAAAAAAGAAACAAAGGGGGTTCGCCCAGTCCCAAGAAGTCTAGCAGGAAGGACCGATCTCCCAAACAGCGCGCCTTGGTAAAAAATAAAAAAGTTCATAGTGTTCAAGACCCTTTGTCACCAATAAGCCGTTCCACTCTTAAAAACCTCAAATCCACCAAGTCCCAAGTGAAACATTCAAAGTCGATTCCTTCGTGCCTGGCTGAGAGAAAGAGCTGTTTGTCGAGGAAGGCTATTTCCAAAAGGACTTCAAAGCCGAAAACATTTGCATCATCTGCGTCTGGGTCCGAATCAAGTACTGTCTCGAGTGCTATCAGTGACTCGAGCGACCCGGACGACTCTACAATCTCCGACGAGTCGTCCACTCCTTCAGTCCATATCAGTATTTCGAGTGCTTCTGGCAGTCCGTCCAGCCAGTCAAGTGGTGCATCTACATCAAATTCGAGTACCACCGAATCTGAATTGAATGCCAAACGCAGCTCTAAAAAAAAAAGAAAAATCTTCAGCCGCAGAAAAACGTGCGATCATCCAAGAAGGGAACGAGTGATGCTCACCAAACGCGCCGGGTCTCCTTTGCAAAGACGACCAAGCCAAGCGCCAAATTTTCCTTGAAAACCAAGACAAGTGGTCTTCGCAGTGAAGTCAAGAGGTCAAACAAGGATCGGGGCAGACACACACCAGTGAGTTTTATTTCAAATTTTATCATCAAAGTTTTTCAATTTGCAGTCTACTAATTATCTTCTCTCAAAGAATCGACAAACACAAGGCGGAGATCAACAACTCGACGAACTTGAACTTGGGGCGTGTGCATTTGAACCTCACAGGGCAAACTTCAAGTTAGATATTTACCGTCCCGACCCAGACAACTATGAGCTAGATTTGGATACATCCAAATCATCGAAGTCTCGCAGGAAAAGAAAGATGTACCCTTCTCCAGGCAATCTAACTGGGTCTCAGAACTTCGTGAGTTTTTCAATCATTCACGTATTTTATCTCATCAACGCCAGGCTAATATTTCCTTTTGACCGCAGAATGAATCTTTTTTTACACCTGCAGCGCTGTCTTACTATTGCGACAATCCCTACCGACACCCACCTCACGGAACCTTTTTCAATACCTTGACACCACCTAGTTCCACCTATCCACCACCTAGTTCCACCTATCCACCACCTAGTTCCACCTATCCACCACCTAGTTCCACCTATCCACCTATCCACCGACCTAGTTCCACCTACCCACCCTCTAGCTCCACCTTCCGACCACCTGGCTCTAGCAATCATGCCCCCGGTTCGAACTACTCTGGCTCCAACGTCCATACCCCTAGCTCAACCAATTGTGCACAACCCTCCTCCAGCTCAAATAACCATGACCCCTATTCACCTGTAGTCTTCTACAATCCGGCAGATCCCAACATACCAAACAGGTCTGCTTCCCGAACAGCGTATCCGGAACCAAGTACCACCTCGGCAACAAGTTGGAATTACCCCCCACCAACGCATGATCCCGCGAATTGCACTACGCGGGCTAGCAATCCACCTACACCTGGTAGTAATCCTTCAATGTACCAGCCGTTTCAACACCAGAGTGCTAATACACAGCCAAAAGCCACCCATCCTTCGAATTATCCTTCCCACTTATACCATACCGTTCAAATCCCTCCCTCCCCCCCTCAGCCAACCACTAGCAACACAACCAATTTTTATGATACCCAAGCCAGTACCTCGTCACCTTATTCAAACAGCGACAAGGGGAGTACGCCTGTACTTTTCAACAATCCATACCACCAAGCCACGTCGACCTCCTCTCAGCCACCCACTAGGAAGAGGACCGCCTTTTATGATACGCAACCCGCCCCAACACCTTATTCAAACAGCGAACAAGGAAGTACGGTGAAATATGTGCCCCCCCCTGCGAAAGTTGCCCATTCCGCACCTCAACATCCCTCATTTCCTCAAGCTCCAGTTTCAGGTTTTTCACTCCCCTCAAACGCTGCGGCAACCTCTTCGTATCAGCCTTCTCAATATAAAGAGCCTGCCAAATT
>JNCO01002969.1:0-17723 GCA_000785685.1 Uromyces viciae-fabae
GAGATGATTTTTGGGGATTAATTCATGAGTGATTAATTTTTTCATTGGATTATTTTCAGGAAAAGATAATTTTTTCATGATCATAAGTTGGAGTTGTTTTGATAAAATTGATTCAGCATTGTTGAAAGGGGATTCTATTTCTAAGATTTTTGATGGAGTTGATTTAAACATGCCTAAAGTAATTCTGATTGCTTTGTTTAAAATTGTATTTAGCACAATTAAAAATTTCTTTTTTCTTTTTTCTGTGAACCAAATTTTTCCACCATAAAAAATTCTTGGAAATAATACACTAATAATTAAATTTTTGGCGCCTTCAATATTCAATCCATAAGAGCATCTGTTAATTTTAATTGATTTTTCTATTGTATTTTCTCCTGTTTTTTTAATTTTTTTAAATTGATCTAAAAAAGTGAGTTTTGAGTCAAAAATAATGCCTAAATCTTTGGTTGAAGCGGATTTTGGGATAATTAAGTCCCCAAAAGTGAAATATAAATTGAGTTGTTTTTGTTTGTTTGCAAAAATCATGAAATTTGCTTTCTTTTTGTCAAAAATTGTGTTGTGTTTTGTTCCCCAAGTCAGTGAATCAATTCCTCTTTGTTGTAAAATTTCAATTGAAGTGTGAATGTTTTCATGAGCAGAGAGGTGAACCACGTCATCAATAAAGCCTAAAGAAATTTGATCCTGATTTAGTTCTATTTCATTTGAAGATAATAAATCTGCATTATAAATAACAAACAAAATTGGTGAGAGAGGGGAACCTTGAGGGAGGCCACATTGCAATTTGAAAGGATCAGAAATGAATTCTTTGAGGAACATAGAAGTTGTTCTGTTGGACAAGAAATTGTTGATGATTGAGATGAGATACTGGGGACAATTTTTGTTGATGAGAATTTGGGTGAGGTGTTGTTTAATGACTGAAGGAAAGGCTGATTTGATGTCTAAAAAATTTGCTGTTATTATTTTATTTTCAGACCATTTATTTTTTAACCAAGAAAAAATAAAAAGATTAGCAATTTGCTGTTATTATTTTATTTTCAGACCATTTATTTTTTAACCAAGAAAAAATAAAAAGATTAGCATCAGTGGTACTTCTTCCAGCTCTACCCCCAAAATGTCCAGGAGCTAGGGTGTTGTTGGATCCTGCCCAAAAAGTGATTCTTCTTGTGATGATGGATTCAAAAGTTTTTCTGAGACAACTGAGAAGAGAAATTGGTCTGTAGCTTGATGGATCTGAATAATTTTCTTTCTTGGCTTTTCTGAGAATTGAATTGAGGGCGTGTTTCCAAGCTGTGGGGAAATAACCTGTTTTAAAGCACGCAGAAAAAATATTTTTAAAAAGAGGGATCAAGAGCTCTTTTGCTAAAATAATGTGTTCATTTTTAATTTTAGCAAATCCAGGAGCTTTTTTCTTTTTAACATTAGTTATCACTTAGTCAATTTCATCATATTCAATTTGTGGAAAACAAAGTTCATCAGAAAAGACAACAGGAGGAATATCATCAAGAAAAAAGTTGATTGGGACGTCAGAAGTGCCTTGAAAAAGAAGTTGAGATTGTTCTGATTTTGATGAAGTAAGAATATTGTTTTGATTAAGAAGGGAAGCAACTGAGGAAGAAGTTGAAGGCTTTATGAATTTTTAGGCAGTAAAGATTTGATGTTGATGCGATTCTGAGAGGAATTGACGCCAGTGATTTCTTTTTAAATCCAAAAAAAGTATTTTAAAATAATTTTTCCATTGCCAATAAGATTTTTGGGTGTCATAAGAGTTGGAAAGAAGCATCCATTTATGTTCTCTATTTCTGTTTTTGACAATTGGATTGAGAATTAATGGATTCCACCAGGGCTTAGACTTAGAGTTATTGAGCTTAATTTCTCTAGTTTGATTTTCAAGAGAAATTTTGAAGATGTTTTTCATTTCATTTACATTCAAATCAATGTCTTCAGGAGTATTTAAATCATGAATGAGCAGAGAAAGGGGAGTTTTGATGTCATTTAAAAATCATTTAGCGTCAAAAGGCGTTGTTGGGATTGTTTTAAAAAGTTGGAAAGATTGAGGGGAAAAATTGAGATTGAGGTATAATGATTGATGGTCTGAGTTGTGATTGGAGCTGGAAGTGTGACAAGATTGAATAAATTTAGTGGCACAATGATTTGCGCAGATTAAATCAATAGTTGTTGGAGTTCCACATTTAGAATGATATGTTGGAATTAATTTTTCTAAGATAATTTTTAATCCTTGAGTGCCACATATTTTAATAAGTTGTCTGGATTGATAATTGGTGTGAGGGGAATTTGGAGGGTTCCACAAAGAATGGTTTAAATTAGAGTCCATTGAAATAAAAGTTGGAATTTTTCTGTCATTATTTTCTCTAAGCCATTTTTCTAAAAGAGGAAGTGTTTCAAAATGAGGTGGGCAGTTGTAAAATTTGATAAAATACATGGATTGAAAATTCAGATGAAAAAGATTGATTTTAAAATCTGATAAATATTGAGAGCCACCAGGAAGAGGATGAATATTTTCAGCATGAATAATTTTATTGAAAAGGGCTCCTGTTCTGTGTCTAGAATGATAGGCAAGAGTGATGTGATTGTGATGAAGAAAAGAGTTCCAGTTTTGATGATGGTGGAATTGATGAGTGAATTTATTGAGGCCAGGTTCTTGAAGAAAGATAATTTTTGCGTCATTTTCTGAATTAAGGATACTGAGAGTGGTTTCTGTTTTGTTGTAGCCATTCAGAATCATTATCTGCAAAGAATTAAAAGATGAGTTATTTTCATTAAAAAGAGAATTCACATTAGCATTAGAGTCATTTTCATTTGGAAAAAAAAGGTGGGGACATTGGGCAAAGATTAGAGTATTGGCTTGTCTCTGGTTGTGCTATCATTGAGAGTGAGATCGGTGGGGACATTGGGCAAAGATTAGAGTATTGGCTTGTCTCTGGTTGTGCTATCATTGAGAGTGAGATCTGGAGGAATTAATTGAAGTGAGTTTGTTTCTGAGGGGGCAATAGTTGCTTGTTACATTGTGTCTGTATCTTAAGTCATCATAGTCAATTTGATTTTCTTCAGTTTGATTTTATTTTTCATTATTTATGCATCTAAAACAACAGACTGCATCAGTCTCAAATTCATTGCAGTCTTGGGAATTGTGATTGTCTCCACATTTGGAGCATAATGGATCATTTTTGCAGAAGTTGAAAGTGTGGCCCACGTCAAGGCAGTTGAAACATTGTGTGGGGGCTTTGACAAAGTGGGCCCCTTTCATGAAGTTGGAAAGAAAAAATAGTCCTCCTCTTTCTATTTGAGATGCAATTGATTTTTCAGAAAGGTTGATTACAAGAGTTCCATGAGCTTTTTTATTTTCATGAGGATTCCCTAGCCATCTAATGTTAAGGATATATTTTTTAGTGAGATCATTTTCTTGGCATAATTCATTGATTTGAGTTTTGTCTTCAATGTTAAAAAAAATTGGCACTGAATGTATAAAAACTAGGAAAGAAGTTGGTCTAGTGAGTAATGATGGATCACTTAAATGTGTCCATTTATTTTTATTATGTAAGAGCCATACAGTGGTCCGTCTAGTCTTGGTGTAGAACTTGATGTCACCAGATTGTAAAATGACAGCACCGCAGACAGACGGTTTGGCGCTGTCAATGAGTTCTTCAAAGGTTGCCAAGGTTTGGTTAACCTTGTTAGTTATTTGGGCCGGTGTCAAACCGGCGAACAGCAAAGAGTCCTTGATTTTTTGGATGATGAAAAATCCAGGCTTGAAGCCGTTAATAAAATTGTTGGCCCGCGGAAGTGCCGGCATTGTTTAAGAACGGTACAAGGCATCCAAGTTTGGCCTTGGATGCTGTACCTGCTGGTTCAGTGGGGGCGGGTAGATCCCGGCGGTTCTTGGGATTGGAATGGTTGGTGTCAGAATGCTAAAACCAACCCGACAAGCGTTTTTTTGGGTAACGTCGCTCCAGCTCATTGGAGCAACGGTTGTGCGACTAGTTCTGGCAACCATGGGAGGATCATCAGTTGTTTGAGGACAATGGATTTATTCTTGAAGGGGTTGATGGTTGGATGGATGATTAAGAGAGTTGTTTTGATTGTTATTTTTGAGTTTTTTGCTTAAATCTTCCATTTTTTCAGTTAGCATATTCAAAATTGAATCATGTTTTTTTTGTTGATTTTTCATTTCTTCTTTATTTTCTTGTTTGTCTTGTTCTTTTTCCATTTGATTGGTCTTGTTGTAATTATAAAAAAAATATTGCTCTTTGTTCATGGTTGTAACTAGTTTTGAGTCATCTTCAAATGAGATTAAAAAACCTTTGTCTGTTTTTTTTTGAGATGTTCCAGAGAAGATCAATACTTGGGCAGGTCAGTTCTTTGTTTGGTTCATTTTTTTGATTGTTAAAATTTAAATTGTTCATTGCATGGTTATTTTGAAAGTTTTCATGGTTGAGAGAATTTACAATTGAGGAATTTGAAGAAATTGAAGGTGGTTCCATCATGGAGGTGTCCATGATGGACTGAGGAAAAAAAGAAAAAGAAAAATCAGTAATGGTGAGTTTGAGGAGTGAAGATGGATATGGATTTTCAAGGTTGAAGTTTGAATTTTTTCTTTTCTCTTTCTATTCTTTTATAAAACTTTTTCTTTCTCTTTTTACCCTATATTTATTAAAATTTTAAATTACTGAAGAAATTAAAATATAACTTTACAATATTTTAATTTAAAATAATAATAATTTTTCAACAAAAATAAGTAATAAGTAATAAAAAGAAAAAATAAAGATAATAAAATAAACTGTACCTGAAGGCAAAAATTGGAACGGCCTAAACAGCTTATTCAAATAAGATGAAAATAAAAATAAGAAAAAGAAAATATTGTTAAAGTAAAAGATGATAATGATAATAATACAATTGATAAGAAATATCAAGTGTTAAGCTAATAAATTTTATAAAGATTTGAAATAAGATGATGATAATTTTTACTATAAGATAAAGAAAACAAAAAATAAATTGTTTAGATTGATAATTAAAAAGAGATCTGAAAAATTATCATTAAAAAAAGAAAAATAATGATTTGACATGATTGAAAACTTTGTGGAATCATTGAATCAATGATTTCATTGAATAAAATGACGTCTTAAATAAAAACACCTAATTTGCTGTAAAAACAAAAAGAAATGACGTCATTAAAAAGATCGTCATAAAAATAAAATTAAAATGATTTTAATTATTTTAAAATTAAAATAATAAAAACTTCATGAATGCTTACATAAAGGTATAATCATGGCACATTAATAATCTTCATCCATAGTGTCATAAATCCTTGAGGATTTCTGCATCTATGAATAAAAGATTTAAATTAGAAAAATGCCATTAAAACATTGTAAGTTAAAAACATCACTCACTTGATTGAGTGGAAAAATAATTAATTTTTTTTAAAGAATTAATATTAACTTCTGCATCATTTTGACAATATTTGTTCACGACATCAAGTTCATGATGAATGACATGTGGCTTCATAACATAGCATCAATCATGTGGGCACGGGCACATTTAACATACTGACATGTTACTTAATTCTTGGATCAAATTTTGTGAATGATTTTCCTAACAATTTACCTGTTTGCCTTTCGAATAACGAGCTATGTAACTCGGATGACAGGGGTTGGGGCCCCTTATGTAAAGAGAGAACAAAACTAGATGACTGATGGATCGGGATGAGAGAGCCCAGAGTATAAGTATAGGACATGGGGGTCATTGCAATCCGAGAATGGTAACGTCATAAAGGCGCAGCCCATAGGATGCAAAGGATGAGGCACTCCTTTTGAGCAGAGTCGCTTAGATCATACTACAACTGAGGTTTATCCATAACAACCACTGCAGTCATATTGATATCTGATCATTCAAAGGGGCTCACAGGGATGGCATCCCAGTATTCCAGATATGCTACATCCAATGTTATAGCGAAAGAGCGGCTGATACGAGCTGATACGGCTTGTCCGGCATTCCTTATCTGTTATTCAGTCACCTTGAATAAGTGCTGATATAAGTCAACATTGGATAATATTTTAGTCTTGAGACATGCCAAAGTTCTTGATATCCCCCTGTTTTATTTCTACTTGAACCAATTGTTCTCTTGAAGCAAAAAGCAGAGCATATTATTTGCAAAAATAAGTGGCAAGAACACGAAGCTGAGCTTTATCTTGGACATTTTAACTCGTCTTTCCGCGGGCGATTTATATTCCTCCCAAGCTAGTAAGATAATCATTTCTCCCTTGTTATTTTTGGCAGAAAACAACCAGCGATCAAAATCTTGTTTGACTCCTCCGTGACATTGTATTCAAGTGCATCTCCGGGAAGATTTTTATGCTTGATTGCATCTATTCTTCACTTCAAGGAGAAAAAACAATTCCCTGCTTGCGATTGCCCCTTTTATCTCATCTATCTCCTAAATGAGTTGAAGCCAAACTGACTATTAATGAATTCTTATGTTTAATTCTTCCGGCGTTGTAATATCCTGACCCACTTCCAAGGTATAGTATTTCTTCAGATTTACCGATTGAAACCCATCTCCCCCTTTACCCAACTTCGAAGCCAGTGCAAAGCCTTCACGTATTGAACTGCAGGCGGATCGAATCCAATATCTAAGCTTTGAAAGCTCTAACCTCCTCCATCCATCTAAAAGCAGAAAAAAACAAAAACAAAAAAAGCAGATAAAGATAAAGAAGATAAGAATACATCATAATAATTGGCGGATTGTTGGTCACTCGAAGGCCACCGATCGACCTCAAGGGGTGTGTGTGAATTCTCTTAATAAAATTTGCTTTATCATCCGGAATTTTCCACTTGACTGGGGACCCTTTTTTAAATAAAGTTGGTCTCCGTGGACTAAAGTGTTCTGCCATCAAGTTAGCAAAAGGAATGCCATATTTATTCCATCTAATTGCTGACTTCCGCAGTACTTGCGTATCAATAGCAAGACTTCATGAGCCAATCAAGAAAAGAAGAAAAAAGGGCAATTAAGCCCAGATGACAACTTACTAATATATTAGCATGGACATTCCGTTCAACGATCAGATATTCCGGAGCGAATTTCGACCAAATACCTCACCCTGTGGGTGCAGATTCGCAGAATACAGTTTTACTCATTACTATCGAAAGAGATCGAGATAAATCCCGTCTCAGAGTGGAATCGATTCGATTGCCAATTTTCACTAAACTGAGCAGACACCTGTGTTCAAGTCCGACTCAGAAAAAGGAGTACCGATCAAAGTGAGGTAGCAAATCATATTTTCCTCATCAAGAGATCACTTTCGAGTTTGAGGTGAAAGACTGCACCAGAGCGAAATAGATAGGAGTTGAAGGAAATTTCAGGTCCATAAATCACATTTATACTCGGCGTCCTATCGTTCATTGGTCATCAGTTATTCACTCAATCAAATCTTGCGATCCATCTTTATCGATTCGATTTGGTTTTTTGGAGTTGAAAGCACTGACGCTATTATATTCAGATACATCTTATTTTTTAGCCAATTACCCACCTTCGAGTTGAGCTTATTAAATTCTTGGCACTTCTCTCTTTGATCTCTGGTTTCAAGTTATTTCAATCACCTCTTCCGAGTTTTGCATCTTTGAGATTTCTGCTAAGTTACTTAAATCACCTCTTCCGAAGTAAACCAATTATCATAATTATTCTGAATTGAGCATCATTTATTTCATCGCCTGTCTTCGAATCGCATCTTGATCATCTGGTCTTTTCAATTAATTCTACGGTTCTTTATTCTCATTTCAAACTCGATCCCGTCTAGAAACCCTGTACTATCTTGAGTTGAATTGATTTCTTACCTTGAGTAACCTTTGGTAGATATTTCAGGAACCTGTCACAGGGTATGTCACGAAATCGATCCACCCATAGCCGCCCGGGTTTCCAGCACTTTAGGACCGCCACGCCAAACCTTAAACTCCGAGTGGTGATTGGCTTAGCCTTTGCCCTGATCAGCGTACTGAACATCATCACAGTCAATGTGCATGGCCGCTCTTTAGTACATCCTGGTAACCAAGTCAAGTCTAATTCACCTCGTATCATGGATTCTCAGAGCTGTAGGTCCTCTGGAATTGGACCTCCTCAAGCTGATGATCCAGGTTCAAGCTACAATGGAAGCTCAAGTAACGATAACAGTCCCAGTAATGATAACAGCTCCAGCTACAATGGTATTGACTCATCGGCTGGACATAAGAATGGTGCCATATCCGCTGCTTACTTCGTGAACTGGGCAATTTATGCTCGACATCACTTTCCTTGGGATGTCCCAATTGGATCCCTCACACATGTCCTCTATGCGTTTGCAAATGTGAGACCTGAGTCTGGTGAGGTCTACTTGACCGACTCTTGGGCTGATGAACAAGTAAGTCATTGCGCTCCTTCACTTGACCAACTTGGCCACTTACTTAGTTAAACTTCTTTTCCTCCCGCTAAGATCCATTGGGCCGACAAGGGTGACAGTTGGAATGACCCCGGAAATAATCTTTATGGTTGCTTCAAGTTGAGTTAAATTTTATATTAACTCCTTTCTACTTGAAGTATAAACGCGCGCCTCGCTTATTTATCCGACTCTTGTATCTTTTGAATTGAACCTTTTCAACAGTCAATTTCGTCAGCTGAAGCAAAAGCAGAGGCATCTGAAGCTTCTTATTTCCATCGGAGGTTGGACTTACAGCTCTAACTTTGCCGCAGGGACCGAATCAGAGGAGAAGCGTCAAAAGTTTGTCGACTCAGCGATTGACATTGTCGAAAATTATGGCCTTGATGGACTTGATATCGATTGGGAGTACCCGACCGATGATCGACAAGCTGACCAGCTAGTGGATGTCCTACGTCGGGCTCGTGAGGGATTGAATAAACTCCAGCGCAAGAAGAATGATAAGATACCTTACCTTCTCACCATAGCCGCCGTATGTAATCCTTGATTTTTTTTTCTACAAAGCGTCCTCATTTAACAATGTGATTGCTTTAGCCATGCGGGCCAAATCATTACAAGCAGCTTCATCTTAGAGAGATGAATCGCTACTTGTCTTTTATTAACTTGATGGCGTAAGTCAAACATTAGCCGTTTTCTGCAAAAGCGCTTAGCTTGCACATTCTAATACTCGTTCACATCATGCAATTTCCACATCAAAACAGCTACGACTATGCGGGCTCATGGGATACAATGGCCGGCCATCAAGCCAATCTTCATTTGTCCGACTCTCCTGTCAATCAAGGCAACTTTTCAACGGTTTCTGCTGTAGAATATTATATTTCACAATCAGTCCCCGCATCTAATCTTGTAGTTGGCATGCCTCTTTATGGTCGCTCTTTTCTCAATACCCAAGGGATTGGCAAGCCTTATAACGGTCTCGGTCAGGGTAATTGGGAACCAGGAATTTACGATTATAAGACTATCCCTAGACAAGACGCCAAATTTGTTGAGGATTCTAAGGTCGTCGGCGCCTACACCTATAATCCGTCAAACCAAGAGTTAGTGACCTTTGACAGCCCTAATACGGTGCGTCAGAAAGTGAAGTACATCCAGCAACATGGCCTTGGTGGAGTAATGTGGTGGGAAAGCTCTGGTGATAAGGTGGATTCCAGTGATGCGCTGATACCATTGGCAGCCAAGCTTCTTGGAAAACTCGATTCGACCCAAAATCATCTGAGGTCAGGACCCGGCAGTCTCACTTTTCCTGCTATTGCTCTCGTTTCAATAGCTTTCCTGATCATTTGCTATTTTATAGATACCCTGACAGCAAATGGGACAATCTGAAGAAGGCACAGTATGGTACAGATTCTTCATCCAGCACTATATCTCGCAAAGCTTCCCCTACCCATTCCAAAAACCACAAGCCATATTCTCATCACACAATTCACCGAAAGCATAGTTTGGCACATGCAGCATTCAAATCATTTTCCCCAGTGGAGGGAAGTTATTAAATAATTCTCATGATTCCCCCTCTAACAAGAAATATTCATGCCATTTCATGTACACCCTTTGAAGCTTGTCGGAAATATCCTCAAACCATTTCTTTAACTGCTAGACGTTCCTCTTTTAAAGCTAGTCAAACCTCTTACCCCTACCCCCCAGAAGAAGAACAATTTTTACGTACCTTGTGTATTGAGTGCACTTCATATTTATTTCTGCAATAAAACCTTGTGTAAATTTATTAAATGGCATTTTGAGCAAGCTCAATAATAACAAAACCCATTGAATCATTCTAACCCTCGAGCCTTTGATTTTACCTGAAGAAAGCCATATTTTCATTCAGTACCTTGCTAGTGTCAGAACATGATATCCTGTTTGGATATTTTGTCTCCAATATAGGCATGTCCTTGATTGCCCTTCTACAAGAGGAAGTTATCTTCTATTTGAAGGGTAAGTTGGAGAAAACCACTCTTAAGCCTCATAGGGATTCCCAACCTATTTTCCAGCGAAAAAAAGACCCCTGGCAAACACAAAAAAGAAAACTGACTCAACTGGTACCAGTTGACATACCATATTACACTACAAAAGAAAAGTTGAGGAACTGGCTGCGCTTGATATGCAAGTTGCATTTGTGCACAAAGGTGTTGTAGATAGTTCAATAACTGCACACCGCAGTCAAAAAGAAGATAAAAATAAAAAATAAATACAATAAAAACTAAATTTATTTTCTTGAAATCTTCTTTTAATCCAATTCCCGATTCAACACACAAGGTGCTCATCAATTCTCTATTCGTAATTTTATCACGATTCAAGATCAAGAATACTAGTCTCTCACTCAGGAGGAGTTAGGAACAAAAATACTCAATCAATCATCCCATCTCAATTGATTAAATAATATAAAATAAATAAATAAACAAACAAATAAATAGATAAATAAATAGATAGATAAATAAATAAATAAATAGATAAATAAATAGATAAATAGATAAATAAATAGATAAATAAATAGATAGATAATTAAATAAATAGATAAATAAATAAATAGATAAATAAATAAATAGACAAATAAATAAATAAATAGATAAATAAATAAATAAGCAAAATAGATAAATAGATAAATAAATAGATAAATAAATAGATAGATAATTAAATAGATAGATAAATAAATAAATAGATAAATAAATAAATAGACAAATAAATAAATAAATAGATAAATAAATAAATAAGCAAATAAATAAATAAGTAAAAAATAGTTTTAATTCTATTCTTTTTTCTTTTCCTTTCTTTTTCTTTAAAAAATAGTTTTAATTCTATTCTTTTTTCTTTTCCTTTCTTTTTCTTTTCCTCAATTTCTTTGAACTAATTTTGTTTCTGTTCAATGAGGCTTATTTCTATTATGAAATTCCTGCTTGAGCTACTTCTATTTTTTCTTTTCCCTGAGATAAGCATCTCATGTCTGTTAGATATTTTTTTTTCAATTTCAATTTTTTCCTTTTCTCAAAATTATCTAAATAGAAAAATCTAAATACCAACAAAAAATTGTTTTCTTTAAGTTTTTACTTCTATTAAGTTTTGTGTCTAAATCTGCTGCAATAAAGAATTACCACTCTACTCTTACAAAAGGCAACTTGGATGTCAAGTGGAGCCAGTTCCACGACCTTTTTTGGCTAAAACACCCCAGACTTGATGTCTGTCCCCTTACTTTCTACAGAGGGATAAACAACCCCTGAATTCTGGCCCCTCTGTTTAATTTTATATATATTAAAATACACTATTTTATTACCAAACCAAAGGTAAAAATGGTTATATAGCTATTTTTACAACATTGCAGCATGTGTAGCTAAAGGGTATCCAGTCCCTGGAATCATAGTGTCTGACAATTTTCAACCATCACCCACTAGTTATGAAGTATTGCAATGGGAATGCTGGGGGCCATGAGGGCTAAGCGGGTCTTGGAGCATCTGGGGAATGTCAGGGTGCAGCATGGCAAATAAAGTCAAGCATATGGACAGCTTCCCTATAATGAGGAGGTAGCCTGGATTAGTTCCATCATGGCACCCCCAAATTTAACCCAGCTCCAAATATAGTATCTACAGAGAGCTTCCCAATCAGTGCAAAGCTCACATGTCAACACAAGTTCAAAAAATCCGGTTTTTCAAGAATCACATTTGAGTGGCTCACTTCTTCTTTTAAATCCTCCAATTGGAATGCTGCAATGAGTACAATCATCCTCCAGCACTCTGTGAAATGGGAGAAGACTCAACCTGGTAATGTGTGGGAGGGAATGGAAAAAATGAGTGTACTGTTGGAGCAGTGGGTCTTGGGGCAAGGGAAGGAAATACAGTGTGCAGGATAGTTGTGACCACAGTTGGAGGTGCGGAAAATAGACAAGGCCAATCCAACTTCAATTCAAAGGACTAACACCAGAAGAAATCGGGGGGCAACTGCCACCAGTTGACATGTAGATATCTCAGGTGCTACCATTGCTCTTACTTTGAATGAACCCATTATTATCTTCAATGCACAGTCACTGTGCATTGAAGTTACATTGAAATAATCAACCAGTAGATTTGAGTAAGAATACAAGTAGCTTCAAAGGTTACCACATGACAACTTCCAGCAGGTGTCCCCCAATTTCTGCTGGTGTAAGAAGAAAGTAAGTAATTTAGGAGTTGTTTACCTAAAAGCAGATTCAATCCTTTAGATGTTGTGGAGAGGAAATGATCTGATATAAAATAATTATTTATCTAATTTAAGAAAGAAAGAAATTATTCTACTTAAGCAAATATCAGTTTCTTTCTTCTTTTTTATTTCCTTATAGAATCTTTGTTTCTTACTTTTGTTTTTTATTTTTATCTTTGAAGACTTCTATAATTCTTCACAACTGTATGACTGCAAGTTTTTTCTATCATGAAAAAGCATTCAATCAATTGTTTGCTTTATTCTTATTTTAGTTCTTTTTTTTTTTTATGTGCTCTAATCATTTTTAGGGGTGTGCTAAACCAGCACCCCAAATCTACTAAAACAACACCTTGGGTCAAAGGTATGTTGCAAGGCGAGCCTCACAACATACTGGGTGTTGTTTTAGTAGAAATTGATCCGCACCAGGTGCCGTTTTAGACACCTGGTAAAAAAATAAAACAACACCCCCGGGGGGTGTTGTGTTGAAATGATGACAAAAAATAGCAGAAAATATTTTTGAGTTTGTTTTTATTTTATGAAGATTTTTTGTTGGGTTTAATATTTTTTAAAAAGGATAAGAGGAAATAATGGTATTAAGGAAAAGGGCCAAGTGAGGCTCACACTTGGATTGAATCAGGGCACGGAGAAAAATAGAATGAAGAGCCAATGGTTTTATTATTACTTTGAGCTCAAGTATTTATAGAATAAAAAATAAAGGACACCCTTGTCCATTGAACAAGGGGCCTAAAATGGGTCCACAACTAGAGAGCCCCCAACAAGATCCAGAGGGGGCCTCAACAAGGACTCAAAAATAATAAAGAATAAAAAATAAAAATAAAAAGAATTTGAGAGAAGAAGAATAACAAATAATAACAGCACAAACAACACTTAGGTATACCTGTCACTAAGATGAATCTAACTTCACAAAACCACAGAGTCTTTAATTATATGGACCAAATTCAAAACAATAATAAATAGAATAAGAAAAAAGAACTACTTAGAGATGAGAAAAATTGAACGGTGAGATTATTTAGTCAGGGCTCTATTGGCTACAAGCTATACTAAACAGACAATATGATCAAACTACTTTTAGACTATGATTCAGACCTATTTAGATGTTTTTTTTAAGTGATTTTAATTTTAATGTAAAATATTTAGAAAGAATGAATAATAAAATAATTTTTAATTTAATTTATTTTGATTCAAGAACAACACAATTCCAACATGTTTCTTTAGTAAGTTCACCCTCCCCATGGGGTGTCATTTTAGTAGGACAAAAACAAGCAAAACAAGAGAAAAAAAAGAAAAGAAAAGAAAAGAAAAGAAAAGAAAAGAAAAGAAAAGAAAAGAAAAGAAAAGAAAAGAAAAAAAAAAAATTAAAAAGAAAAAGAAAATGAAAAAGGAGACTGAAAAAAATAAAAATAAAAAGAGATGAAAAGCAAAAGGAAAAAGAAAATAGAAATGAAATGAAAAAGAAAAAGAAGAGAAAAATAAAATGAAATAGAAAAAGAAAATATGGAAAAAAGAAAAAAGAAAAGCAGAAGAAAGATAAAGAGAAAAACAAAGAAAAAGAAAGAAATATAAATAAAATTAAATTCAAAAAAAAGAAAAAAGATAGAATAAAAAGACAATAAAAATAGAAATAAACAACAGTAAAAAAAAAAAAAGAAAAAATAGTAAAAAAAGAGAAAAAGAGAGAGAGAAAAAAGAGAGACAGAAAGAGAGAAGGAAAAAAAAGGAAGAAATCAAGCCCAATATGAAACAAAAGAAATAAAAGAGGAAAAAGAAAAGAAAAATGCACAAAAAAAGAAAAATAAATAAAAATAAATAAATAAACAAAAAAGGTAGGAAACATAAAAGAGCCATAAGAAATAAAAAAAGAGAACAAATAGAGCAAAACAAATAAAACATGAAACATTATGGTTTTGTATTCTTTTTTGCTTCTTTCTTCTGTTTTTTTTCTTCTTTTACTCATTTTTCTTTTCTTATTATTTTCTTTCTTCCGTTTCTTCTTCTTTTTCTTATTCTTTTTCTTCTTCTTTTTCTTCTTTCTTTTTCTTCTTTTCTTCTTCTTCTTTTCTTCATTTTTTTCTTCCTTTTTTCTCCTTTTTCTTCTTCTTTTTGTTATTTTTTTTATTTTTTTTATTTTTTTTATTTTTTTTATTTTTTTTATTTTTTTTATTTTTTTTATTTTTTTTATTTTATTTATTTTTTTTATTTTTTTTATTTTTTTTATTTTATTTATTTTTTTTATTTTTTTTATTTTTTTTATTTTATTTATTTTTTTTATTTTTTTTATTTTTTTTATTTTATTTATTTTTTTTATTTTTTTTATTTTTTTTATTTTATTTATTTTTTTTATTTTTTTTATTTTTTTTATTTTATTTATTTTTTTTATTTTTTTTATTTTTTTTATTTTTTTTCTTTTTTTCTCTTTTTTCTTTTTTTTCTTTTTTTCTTTTTTTTTCTTTTTTTTCTTTTTTTTCTTTTTTTTCCTTCTTTTCTTTTTTTTTATTTTTCTTCTTCTTTTTCTTCTTCTTTTTTTCTTCTTTTTTTTCTTCTTTTTTTTTCATCTTACTCTTTTTATTTTTTTTTCTTTCTCTTTTTTCCTCTTTTTCTTCTTCTTCTTCATTTTCCTTTTTTCTCTCTTTTTTTTTCTTTTTTTCTCTCTTTTTTTTTTTTCCTCATTTAGTTTCTTTCTTCTTTTCTGCTTTCATTATTATTATTTTATCTCTTCCTTTGTCTTCTTTTCCCATCTTTTATTTTCTCTGTTTTTTGCTATTTTTTTTCTATTTTTTTTTTTGCCTTTTTTTTGTTTTTTTTTACCCTTTTTTTTTTGTTTCTTTCTACAGCAACACCCCCGTGGGGGTTTGTTTATTTTTTTTCCGGGGTGTCTAAAACAACACCCCCCCCCCTGAGTGAAAATTATATAAAACGACATCCCTGGCTGTTGTACCAACGGCCAGGGTGTTGTTTTAGTAAACCAGGGGCGTCGTTTTAGCATGCACCTAGTTTTTATTCTTGAATCAAGATGTGGTAGAATATTTGTGTTATATTCTAGTTCTCACATTTACTTTTGTTTTATTTCTGTATTCAAAAGGTAAAATATGATTGTTTGTTTTCAATCAGTACTCTATCTTAAGCTTTGATTTAGAATACAGAGAGTTCTTACCAGATTGGTGGTTCTCTGTAATTTGTCTTTGTAGGTTTCCTGGTGTTTTTCCTTGGTTCAGGGGTTGAAGATCTGTAGAGCAATGAAGAAAGTGTTAGTACTTTCTTCAGCAATATCTAAAATATCTAAGCAAATTTTTTCTCACGTACCAGGTCTGTGACACATAAGAATTTTCTAGTTCACTGTCCATAAAAAGTACAGTTTGTGCTTCTACATGCATATGCATTTTACTTCCATTAGCGGGCCTAAATCTTTTTTTTGTTAGAGCATCTCTAGTGGCCCGGGGGTCCATCAGGTTACCTTTGGCGGCCTGCCAGGAGATTTCCCAACATGTATCCAACATGTCACAAAAAGCCAAAGTATGGACTGTGGACACAGGCAGGGGGTGGATTGCCACGAGGTCAGACAGATGTCCCCATCTGGTCCAGGCGACGCCGCAATTTCTCCGCCATCGGTGTTTTTTTTTTTTTTAATTTCAAAAAAAAAAAATTTCACTCCACACCCATGGATCAAATTCTTGAACTCAACAACACAATACTTCAGTGGAATAACGACGAGGACAAAGCACTTGCAGCCATTCAAAACTCCCTCACTTTAATTCTCCACCAGAATTCCCAAAAAGTGCATGGCGGATCAAAACCCGGAAGAAGAGAGATCTATCGAAATCGTCTAGCGGGGCATCAACAGCTTTATGACGATTATTTCTCCCCAGATGCCACTTATCCTGACTATCTATTTAGGCGCAGGTTCCGGATGCGCCGGTCGCTTTTTCTCAGGATCGTGGAAGATATTACTCAGGCCAATCAATATTTCGTCCAAAAGCGAGATGCTGCAGGTCGTTTAGGTTTTTCTCCCCTTCAAAAGGCCACATGTGCTATCAGAATGCTCGCTTATGGTACTGGTGCCGATTCTCTTGATGAATACCTTAGAATAAGTGAGTTTTTTACATTCCAATTTTGATGTTGTTTTGTTTCTTGTTTTCCTTGTTTTATTTTGATCTTTTTTACTTGTTCAGCTAATCTAATATGGTATTCACTTCATAGGTGAATCTAAATCACTCGAGTGCGTCAAAATCTTCTGCACAACGATTATTCAGATTTACTCCAGCCAATATCTACGAACCCCCACTGAAATCGATGCGGCCAGGCTCCTCCATTTTGCAGACAAGCGAGGCTTCCCAGGCATGATGGGCTCGCTTGACTGTATGCACTGGTGTTGGAAAAATTGCCCAGTTGCAGACCATGGACAGTATTCTGGCAAGGAAAAGCAGCCCACCGTTGTTCTGCAGGCCGTTGCTTCGTACAATCTCTGGATATGGCACACCTTTTTTCACCTTCCGGGGACGTTCAATGATATCAATATTCTGGATTGTTCTCCCATTTTTCAACATCTTCAAGATGGAAATGGAACCCAAATCCGATTCAATGTCAACTCACATCAATACAATCATGGCTACTACCTCACTGACGGCATCTATCCCCCTTATGCAACACTTATCCAATCAATCTCTGAGCCACAAGGAAGAAAGAAAAAACACTTCGCCAAGAAGCAAGAAGCTTACAGAAAGGACGTCGAGCGTGCATTTGGTGTTCTACAAGCTCGATACACGATCATCAGGGAGCCAGGCCGTTTTGGGAAGCACAGCAATCTCCTTTCAATCATGAAGGCTGTCATAATCCTCCATAATATGACGATTGAAGATGAATATGACTCCGATTTCAATGGAGACTATGACTATCATCAAACCTCAAGTTCCAGAATTACCATCACCTCAAACGACGCCAGCCAAAGCAACTTTGAAGATTTTCTTTTACGATATCAGTCTATTCGTGACTGTGCTGCACACAATCTCCTTCAAAACGACCTCATTGAGCACTTGTGGGACAAACATGGTGCTGAAGATGTAGATG